>PVHP010042487.1:0-15181 GCA_004024765.1 Zapus hudsonius
TTTCTGGCTTTGACCCACCATGTCAGGAAGGGCTCCTCTGGACAAGAGAGGAAGAGTGGAGGCATTATCATTCTGGCCAGCTCTGTCTTCCAGGCAGTGGTCGCCTCTTTGCTGACCTGCACTCTGGCCCTTATTTATTGAAGCCTGTTGCTAAGGTAAAATTAACAAGGGATTCCTGTGCCTCCTGTGCCATCCGTCAAGCACTAGAGAGAACATCCTCTTTATTCCTGAGACGTTTTCATGTTTTGGATTTCTATCTTCATTAAAGTTAAATCACTAGAGGGGATAGTATTGAATGGTGTTTTTTACTGTGCTGAGTACATTTTCTTGTATTAAGACATTTCCTTGGGTTGTCAGGAAGCTCTTTCCTAATGTGTGCTACCTTGTAAACCTATTTGTAATCTATCTCTTGCACTTAAAAATTTAGATATAAATTAATATGCTATGTTTAATTTGTCAATTGTTGTTAATCAATTAAGGTAGAGAAAAAGACATTGTTGTTTACTTTTTTCTCCAAACATCATCGTGGTGTACTTAAAAACTATGACTATTTAAGGCCTGCAATTTGATAGCTTGATATATACATGAGAAATAGCCACAGTAAATATAATTAATACCTTCATAAGCTCACAGTTATCATAATTTGTGTTTGAGAATACTTATAATCAGCCATCTTAGAAAATTTTACGTATTCAACAAATATGTTTAAGTATTATCACAGACATTCTCTTTCCAGAATTCATTTATGTTGATGAATGAAGTCTTTGATCCTTTGTTAAACTGGTTGCTCCTGGCACTATCTGTACATATGATATAATAATTTTCATAAAAAAATTATATGAGTACTGAATTCTGCCTTATAATTAGCTCTCAATATTTTCGGAAAAGCATCGAGAAAGGAAGGGGTTTCCTTCAGTATTTGTCTTTCAACATTGTCTAATTTCAATAAACATCATGCCTTCCAGGTTTATCTAATTGTGGTAAATGACATTTCCTTCCCATAAAGGCTGAATGAAACACATTGTATATATATACCACATTCTTTATCTTGGATATGATGAATCATCTTGCAATGATTACTATGGTGTGGGTATCTTCTTCTTCATTTTCTTTGAATGTCTACCTGAAATGTTATATTTGTATGCCAATGTAGTGTGATATTTATTTTTTTAGCAACATCTAAACTTCATTCCACAAATGTACATTTCCATATTAATGTATATTGTCACCAACCGTATATCATTACCAACTCTCATCTTCACTTTTCTGACCATGTCTGAATGAGCATATTGTCACTTACTTCTTGTCCATTGGCTTGTCTTCATGTGAGAATGGGTAGGCTTCTCCCTTATATACTTTACAAGTCCTGTTTCTATGAGTTCTCTGCCTTTGTCGACTCATTTTTCCTATTCCATTATATAATCCCCTGTATGTTTTAGGTATTAAGTCATTATCAGATACATGGTGGACAAATATTTTCTTCCATTCTGCAGTTTACTCTCTATTCTATCAATGATTTCATTTATCTTTGAGTTTTTTTTCAATCTGACACAATACCATTCACCTGTTTTTGGCTTCTGGTGCTTGTGCCTTTGGGGCCATAAAGAGCAATGCCAAAAAGCTCTTCTCAGTGTCTTTAATTCCATAGTTTCATGTCTTCTGATCATATTGAGAAGTTTTACATCCATTTAATTTGACGTATTCCCATAGTATACAGTAGAAATGTTAGTGCTTTCTCGATTATTGCTATATATTGAAGTCATGGAGCACTATGCCTCCAGCTTTTTCTTGCTCAACATGCATTTGGCTATGCAAGGTTTTTTTTTTCTTTTTAAAGCTTCTTAGAGACTTAAAATTACTTTTCCTATATCTGTAATTAATGCATTAATGCTATTGTAATTTTGAGACATGTTTCACTGGATCCTTAGATTTATGGAGTCTAGATAATTTAACATTATCAACTTTTTCATTTTATAGGTATTTTCTTTTTAATGATCCAAGATCTCTTTAAATTCTTTCATTTATTTCAGAATAACAGTCTTCTATGTCATTGGTGAAATATCTTCCTAAATGCTTTGGTGATTTTTTTTTTTTTTGCTATTGTGAATTAGATTGTTTTCTTGATTTCTAGTTTGGTGGCTCATTTTGCACATGTAACAATACAACTGATTCTGTATTCTCTTAGTACAATAAGTTCATTCACTTTAATAATTTGTCATGTAGGTGGTGTCATTATAGTTTTCTATGTACATGATCAAGTCATGCAGCAGAAAGAAATGGTGAACTATTTTGTTACAGCCCATACAGGCTGGAGAGATTGCTCAGTGGTTAGGGTACTTGCATGTAATGCTTACTTACCCAGGTTCGATTCCCCAGTCCCCACATAAAGCCAGATGAACAAAGTGGTGCATGGGGGTAGATCCAAAACATGATTATCCCTATAGTAAAATTTATAATTAAAAAAAGCTTTTGAAGAGAAATCAATTAAAATCAAGTGAACAACAATTTTAAAAAGTGGGATGGTGGTAGCATGGCAGTGTACGCCTTTAGTCTCAGAACTTTGGGGTAGGCAGTGGTAGAAGGATTGCTGTGAGTTTGAGGTCACCCTGAGACTACATAGTGAATTCCAGGTCAGTGAGACCCTCCCTCAAAAAACAAAAGCAAAAACAAAAACAACAACAAAAAAAATAACAAAAATAAATAAATAAAAGGAAGACCAGAGATAAGGGGGACATTTTTTAATGAACTTAGGTAAAAAGGATCACATCTCTCTTAGGCATGATGAGAGTTGATCACTCTTGTCATATATGAAAGGGAGAGAGTGTAGAACAGAACTTGGCATGGTATTAAATACAAGGTCAAGGTTGGCATAGCAGTGATTGTATTACTAGTATGTCTATCTAAGTCTACTTGTAATACAGATAATTTACCTGTTTGGCTCATGCAAATGTTAATTAGCTCTGCTTCCCCATTCTGATATATTCACATTTCAAAGCGACATGTTGGAAAAAATAAATGCATAAATATTTATTTTGTCAATTAGAAATGTAAAAGTAAGGAATAGGATAAAATTGATAACAAAACAAGGAAATAATACTCTACCTGAAATTTGTAGTTTTCTGGAAGCTTGACTTTTATTTTCCCCAGAGAAACAAATGCTCATTAGAGAAAAGGCACAGATGGTTTAGATTTGGTCTTTTCTCTCAGCATTACTTGAGAGTGGATGATATTTATATTGTCATTTCTGCCCGGAAGAAAAGAGTCACACTGCATATAAGAGGTAAATCTAATGTTATGAAAATATGATACACAAGTAAAATTATGTTTGCAAAACGTCAGTGGGATTAGAGGTGTGACAATGATTACATCATGAGGAAATTCTGGCAGAAGATGGAAAACTTAAGGGACAATACAATTATTTACTTCTTACAGTGATTATACATAACTTTTATATAAATATTTTGTTTAAATAAGTATTTTTTTTTAATTTTATCTACTGAAAAATATCTATTTGAGATTCGTGCTAACAGGGTCCTAGAATATTGGTAGGCAGATTTTTTAAAGTAAACAAAGAAATTTAAATTCCAAATAAACCTATTTACATATACCAGTCATAAAATGGAACACTATAAGAGTGCCAATAATAATTCATTCCTAATATTATTTTGAGGAAAAACATGTTATATATTTTATTTTAAAAAAGACACGTTAACTCTGAGGTAAAACATATATTAATTAACTAGTTTTGGTCATAACACGGCATGTATGTATATGAGAACATTGAGATACATGATAAACATAAGTTTGTGCCATTTTTCCAAAAAATGATGACTAGGTAATTATTTTTAAATTTATGTACTTATTATGAATAATTATTTACATTGTATGAGCAAATCTTGTGATCCCGCCCCCATTTCCATCTTCAATTTTAGTAACTTTATGTATGTATGTGCAAGCAGAGAGAGAAAGAAGAGGTACAGACAGAGAATAGGCACACCAGAGCCTCCAGCCACTGCAAATGGACTCTAGATGCATAAGCGTCTGGTTCTACGTGGGCAAACCATGCATCTGGTTCTATGTGAACAAACCATGCATCTGGTTCTACGTGGGCACTGTGAAATCTAACTCAGGTTGTTAGTCTCTGAAGGCAAACACTCCAACGCTGAGCCATCTCTCCAGCCTCTAGATGATTAATAATTATTAGTTAAGTTCCCAATCTGTTTGTACTTGCAAAACCATTGATTATAATCCCACTCTGCAGTGTTTTTTTGCCTTTCTTGAGTTAGACTGTGTAAAAGTCAAGGGAGACCTTTTCAACTCTGTAATTGAAAGTCATTGATTGGGCCAAGCCTGTTTCAGAAAATTGTGGTTTTATGGGTAATATTTCACAGTTCCTTGCATTTTACTAAGTGAAAAATCTTTCTTTACTTTCCCAAAACTTTCTGTGGCTGCTATCACCTACAATACATATACATTTTGACCAAAATTAATGCCAATGTCTGGTTTTTCCGCTGTAAAGCCCATAAAAATGATGTCACTCTTCAAGGCAATTATTTTGAGAATTATATTCTGAACACCTCTAGTCACACAGATAATGTGATAGGAGGACAAGGGAAGCATTAGAGAGATGAAAGGAGGAGAAAATGGAGAAATTCATGCAGTTAGGTTATATCACAAAATGTAGTGCAGTTTGAGATAGCATGAAACTGAAAGAGGTATTTAGTAAAATAAATTATTTGATAGTTCTAGTTCCTCTTTTGATTATCTGATCATTTAGAGATATGGTAATAAAACAAGAATAATTCTAACTTTTGTTTATGATTTCATTTGTGCCTTTATCCTAAGGCTTTTGGCAGGGTACTTCACTTAATCATTGTGATAGCCTTAAAACAAAATATGAATATATGACCTACATTTTTCTTTAGAAATTATCCGAGTCATATAAATCAGCCTGTCAACCCATGTTCTTGTTAGACTGTTTTTTTTTAATCCTGCCTAAATGTTTTATTTGGTAATAGAGAACATAATATGTATCTCTTAAACAGCAACATATTAATAAATCAATTTTTTGTGTGATTTTGTTTTTCAAGGAAGGATCTCACTCTATCCCAGGCTGACCTGAAATTCACTATGTAGTCTCTGGATGGACTCAAACTCATGGCGATCTTATTACCTCTGCCTCTTGAGGGCAGGTATCCAAGGGCAGTACCATCACACCTGGCCATCAAGATAATTATTGCAAGCAGTTTATTTTATACATTATAAATCATTCTCAATATGAAGTATCTCAATATGGTATTAAAGGAGAGAAAAGTAGAAGTCTTCCCTTCATGTCTATTCAAGTTACTAAAATCTTCATGGAAGGAAAGAACATAGGGATTGCAATGGACCCTCTGGACTGCTCTTGGTCAGATAGATAGTGGAACAGGTTCTCAGAGGACAGGATCATTATAGTGCTATCCACTGCCTTCTCAATTCTTCAAACCAGGAGAACAAGAAAAGCAATCTAAATACTCTTCTGGAGAGATTCTTCCTCATAATTTACCCCATTTTTAAGTCATTAAAAGAAAGAAGGAAGAAGTTAGTTTTGTTAGAACTTTGGTTTTGGAGTCAATCTAGTTTTTACTAATCTGATTAGGTAATGTGAAAAATTGATACAACCTAATATATGAGCACATCAATTTTAGAAATGTTTTCTGTAATTATTCCAGCTCTGAGCACTTCACGCTTGATAATGCAATCAATGTCAACTGAATTAATGACTTCATTAAGTTGTCACTGAATTATTTTGGTGATTTCCAATTTGTTAGAATTTTGTACTTTTAGCATGCAAAATGGAACTGGTGGAAATAGGCTGTGTTTAACATTTGTTGGCATGTAGAGATTAGGAAAATGTGTGTGCTTCATTATTAAATGGGTTAGATAGTAGAAACAAAATATGAAAAATAAGTGGAAAAAGGCATCACGGAGCTAAAGACCTGTAGACACTTTATTTTCTTTATATCCAACAAGAAACTAGGTAAGCACACTGGAGGCCAATTAGTGCTCTGTGAATGAGTAAAACCCACAGGCCCAACATTAGCTGGCACTCTGTACTCAGTGCTGGTCTGACTCCAGCAATATTAGAACAATCTCTGCAGCCAGCTGTGAGGCCCAGCCAGCAGCTGAACTTCAGTTGTACACAAATGCATAGGTGGTCTTTCAATGAAAGAACATGTGCTCCCAGACGCAGACAGTAAATCCACCCGCTACACCTGCATTGCAGTGCTCAAATTAAGTAGAAAGTGGGAAACTACTGAAATTTGAAATGTTCTATACGCCCAAGTGTTAGGAAAAAACCTAATTCAGATCATAATGGGATTTGTTAAAAATCACTAAAGTCATATTTATCATAATACTTGAGATACAAAAGGTATTCTAAATGAGGTTTTGCAAGCAAAGACCTAGGGATTACCAAGTGATTCATGATAATATTCAATACTTTCTTCAAAATACAGCTGGAGTTATAAAATATTCAAGGGAAAAATCAGTGTACAGTATATAAAATAACAAAAACAGTTTTTTTTAAAAATCAGAGAATCATATCAAACAGAAAAACAAGCAAGCAAGCAAAAAACAGAAAAGCCATTTTATTCACTTGGATTATGAAAGTTCTGCATAATCAACATCTGGGAAACATGTTGAAATGCATTCCTAATTACAATTGCAATAAAAACTAAACTGCACAGAATAAAGGTGGACGTGCTTTCATGCTATTGTAAGTCAGTTAACCATCGATTTGAAAGTCATCAGCATAAGTCGGAGGGAAGTGGAGAAATAGCTCAGGCATTATGAAGCTTCTCGCACAAATTTACTTTAGAGAAATGCACTTACTTATAAGCAAAATGAATAGGAAAGCCTTTTATTTCTTTTAAATAGAGAGCAACCCTATTGAGTGTTTCCTATTTAATATGCACTCTTTTGAAATTTTCTATCAATTAACCAGTGCCATTTTTGATTTATCAAAGAAATGCATATTATTGATGCTTTGTTGTTTTCATTCATTTAGATTTGAGGAAAGTTCTGCAAAGAAATAGTGAAAGCTAGGTTAAATTGTGCTTCTCCCAAGCCCTCTGGTGTTCTAAACCTACAAAGTATGATATTCTTACTAATTTGTGCATAAATAAAGCCCAGAAATAAACCCAATGACTAAAGCCAGCAATGGATAAAGAAAAAAAAAGAGTTATAATGGTAAAAGTAACTTAAATACTTCAAAAAATTCAAGGTAACTAACATAAAATTTCAAATGGTTTCTTGAAAATTTGGGGACTGGGGTTGTCAATCAATAGTATAGTGCTTAGTAATAAGACATGGCTTTTGATTCTCGTTGCACCAAAATAATCAAACAAAATAGAATGCATTTGAATCATACTAGGTTTAGTAATGGAAATTGTTGTGATTAGATGATTACTTTTGTGTCTCCAGCAGTTCAAAAATATATGTATCATCTTGCCTTCAGTTTTTGTGAACAATAATTAAGTTGCTTTAAATTTCCCAATGGTGACAGGGATCAAACCTTTACCCACTTATGAAGAAATGTGTTAGTCTTATGGTTATTGTATCCTTACTTTTGGTTGTTCTCTTTATTTAATTCCCTTAAGAATTATTTCTGAAAGAGCACACCACAGAGAAAGAGTCCGAAGTTCTCTCTTGGTGAGCTGAGGCAGTAACTCTGATGAATGGTACTTGAATAATGGAAAGACATATATAGGTACTTTGGAGCCCTGCAAGTGAACAGTGTAAAAATAAACAGTGAAAGGTGCTAAATCAACAAATGTGGTGTGATATCTTGGTTTATTTTAATAGAAAAAAAAGCTCTCTGCAAACTAAATCAATGCCTCATTTACTTCTTCCTCAACCATTACATGCCATGTTAATTTCCTTTCTAGTTCAGACCTTGTTTCATAACCCTCCCATCACTCACTTGTTTTCTAATATAGCTCATTCCTTGAATTTTAAATAACTCTTTGCAAAGACTTCACAACTATGCCCAAGGAAGCCCATGTTACTTGCTTTCATTAATGCAGTATTAGTTCTACTTCATTTATAGGCTACCATAAATACCTGATTCTATTTCTGTCAATTTTCCCTACTGAGAAACAAAATAGAAAGTGTTTTCTGCCTAGTAAACAGGGCAAGAAAGTTCTTTGCTTGAGAACAAGAAAGCAGTCACTCCCAAGCTGCAGTATTCAGAGCTACCACGCCAAATCTTAAGCTATCAGCATCATACACAGAAACAAAAACAAAAACACAAGAGATTCCCATTACACCTGTTGTAGTTAACCTCTTGCTGGCAGAAAGAAACCAACCAAAAGTAACTTACTTGAGGAAAGGGTTTATTTTTGCTTACAGTCTTGAGGGGAAGGTCTTTGATGGCATGGAAAACGATGGCATGAGCAGAGGCCTGGTGGACAACAGCAACCATGGGCATGTGCCAAACACTGGCATAAGGAAGCTGGCTATAACATTCGTAAGCCTGCCCCCAATAACATACCTTCAGTAAGGTTCCAATTCCAAAATTGCCATCAGATGGGGATCAAGAATTCAGAACACTTAAGTTTATTGGGGGGGGGGTCACCTGAATCAAACCACTACAAAACCAAATGCTTCTTTTGGGAGTAAGAAACAGTAGGCATACAAAGTTACTTTGGGGAAGGTTTATATAAACAATGACCTTGGTTATCAAAGGTCTTATAAGGCACAAGGCAGATCCTTTCAATAACTCATTCATGAGTAGTAGAAACAGGATGGAAACTGTTTTGATCAAGAACAAGAACACAAAACCTTTTTCTCTTTCTTTTAAGTCAGTTTTCATTTTCTGTACACATTTTTGGGAAATGTATATATTTTTAAAAATGAATATGAAATCTACAAGTAAATTATGATCTAAGTTTGGTCGAGGAAGAGTAAATGTAATTTTTTACTTTCTGAATTATACTCTGCTAACATAAATGATATTTTAGAAAATTTGTAAAAACCAACACGAAAGAAAATAATCAATGCTAAATGCAGTTAAAATACCTAATACATTAAAAAAATCATTCTCATTAACATCACATAAGATTTTTATGCTCTTCTTAAAGGCTAACTTTTCTACCCCCATTGGTAGCTTTTTTATATATAATTTAAGAAATGAAGATTTCAATTGAAAACTATTATGTCCATTTATTTTAATAATTGTCATTTTCTTCACAATTCTAGGCAGCCGTGAGTTCACCTTCATCTTTCCCTTCGTAATTGTCACTATTATCATGATTTGCCAGCCCAGACCTTTCTCCTGAGTGCCAGACGCTCAACTACACATTCTTTTTCACAGACACCCCTTAAGCACATGAAGGTCAACATCGCCAGGCGTTAACAATCTCTTAAGCATCTATGTCTGATCCTCTTATTTTGTGGAGCGACTCCCCACTGACATACCTGAGTGCCATTATGATAACTCTCTTTTCTTACACTTCTAATCAGTGATCTTCTGCCCCAGTCCTATTGGCCTTAACATTTCACTTCAAAATCTCTCCCATAACATTTTCTTCTTTTCATATCCACTGTTACTTTTAGGTCAGCTTGCCACATTTCCCATTATTCCATCTCTGGCTTCAGCTCTCCCTGCTCCCTGCTCAGGCCCTATCATACTTGACTTAGCAAGCAGCAGAGCTTGACACACTTGAACAGATTCTATTCCGTCAAATCCTTTCTGCCTTCCCACAGCACCACAGGGCCTTGGTTTTCCTCCTTTTTAGTGTTGTCTGGTCTGTCTGCATTTTCTCTGTCTCTGAGGCCAGCATTCAATGTTTCCTTCCTAATCACATCAGGTTAAAGCTTTATATATTAGTTTTATGTTCATTCCATGTTAGGGGCTGCTCAGAACTGCAGCTCTGTAATAATGTCTGCTCATGGAATACTGTTTATTCTCAAAACTGGATGTGACAAAATATATTTGAAACTAGTCGCCTATGACTCTCTCTCATCTTTCTTCTTTCTTTCTACCTCTCTTTATCCCTGTCTCACTACTTCCTTTCTGCTCCTCCTTTTGTTTTTCTCCTTCCCTTCCCTTTCCTTTCTTTCCCTTCTCTCTCTCTCTTTCTCTCTCTCCCCCCTCTCTCTAACACACACACACACACACACACACACACACACACACACACACACACACACACACACACACACTACTTGAAGTGCATCCACCTCCAACAAGCAGTTCTTTTCTGGTATATCTCTGTATGAAGACAAGGCAACATGTTATATTCCATTTTTTTTCTGTCATGCCACAAAGTTATTTCACCAAGAACTGCAAAATTCAAGAAAATGTCAGAAACTCACCTGAACCCATCATTTACATTTTACCTAATTCTTATTGCAATATATTGCAATATCCTAACCTTTATTTCAACCTCATTCCCAGTCATCTCTTCTTGACACACCATCTAAATTAACCATCTTAAAGTACAGGAACTTCTTAGAAGATGCATCATTTCAGAAAACTACCAAAGGCTTCCTCCTACCTCACAATGTTTTAACATTCACACTTTTCCATGTTTAAGCCATTTTTATTCTGGGCAGATCTATTGATTTTCCTGTTGTTGTTTTTTCACTTTAGATGAGCTGCCATATTTGATTTTCCCAAAATGGAAATCCTCCCCCTTGCATTAGTCCAGTTTTATATATAACTCTTTGTTCAGAACTCTTTCTGTAACATCTTTTTATGTATTTATCCCAGCTTTCATAGGTGAAGCAAGAATTTGATAACCACAAATACGCATACATATATTTGAAGATATGTTTCATATTTACTCATAAAAGTTATGTCGCATATAATGTTTAATTTTAAATTTTTCATTCCTCTTCACTGAATTGGCATAGTGCATTGATTTTGACAGCATGCTTGCACTGATTTTGCCAAACTTCCACCTCCACACCCACTCCTTTGTGTCAGTTTGATGAATATTGACAGGATCCCACTATAAATAAATGCTTCATTATTAGCTAATACACAAAAGACATTGTTCAGTTTACTGAAAAATGGGTTTAGCTCTGGCTTGGCTGTGGGCTGATATATATTTGCCTATATTAATGTGTAGACAGTTGATGTTTGTCTGAACTCCAGTTTCTCATCAATCGAGTAAGTCATTCTTTTAGCAAGTTGAAAAATGTTTTCATTTTCCAAAATGGTATTTCTCCTGTTTTACTGTTTACTACACAGTGCTCACACATTTGAGTTTAATCTGCTATATTTTTTCTCTTCAGTTTCCTCAAGTATAGACAATCACTAGATGAATAAATCAAGTCCTGATTGAGTAGTTCCATGGATTTCATACTTCCTTGGTTAGTGGCTTTCAAGTAACCTTACTGGGGACATGACTTATTGACTCTACTGAGTGTGGAATTGCGTAAAGAGGAGTAGGCATATAGCATCCTGTGGTACTTCTACCACACAGGGATTGGTGCAAATAACATTCAGAGTAAAGATAATAGGAACAGATATAATACTCAGGTAGCCAGGAGTTTTATATTCAAATTTTAAGTCAGTATTGCATTATAATCTTATGTCATTTAATTTTTAATAATGGTTATATTTGTCAACCACTCAAAATTATAGAATTGTTAAGAATAGAACTTTTGGTATCTGGGGACATGGTTCAGCAGTTAAAGACACTGGCTTGCCAAGCCAAAAGTGCCAGGTTAGATTCCCCACTACCCATGTAAAGTTAGTGTTTAAGTGACACATGTGTCTGGAGTTTGTTTGCTGGAGTGGAAAGTCCTGATATGTCCAATCTTGCCCCTCTCTCTTCCTCTCTCTCTCCTCTCAAATAAATATATTAAAAGAATCAGAACTTTTTATCAATGGCATTTCTCCTACCACATTCCACCTTAGAAGTCCCACATTCAATCACCATCCAAAACCAATGGCTGTGCCACCCCACACGACCACCACATGCCACAGCAGTTAATACCACCTCAACTGGAAAATACTTTTAGTTCTCTTCCTTACTTTCTCCTCCTAAGCCATTCTCCCTAGAGTGTATGCCTCCTTTAGGGAAATGCTTTATGTAAGACCCCAGAACAGTGCATGAATTCCAGTGAGTACGCTCAAAGGAATACAGCTATAGACAACTAGATTTGACATCCAAAATAAAGGAATTTGAGGGCTGGAGAGATGGCTCAGCAATTAAGGCACTTACCTCCAGTACATAAGGCTGCTGGTTCAATTCCCAAGTACCCACATAAGCCAGACCCACAAGGTGGTGACCTGGTTCTCTCTCTCTCTCTCTCTCTCTCTCTCTCTCTCTCTCTCTCTCTCTCTCTCTCTCTCTATTTCTCTGCTTGAAAATAAATAAATATAATATTTTTAAAAAGGAATTTGAGGACACTCTAGTCATCAGCTCCCTCCAATTTAGAATATCCACACCAATGTCTTTCCATATCTCCAGTTTTTTGTTCTGTAATGCTGTGTCCTTTCCACATCTGGGTTGTACTTCTTGCCTTCTGTAGTCCTCTGGTAGTCAAATTTATACTTATGTTTTTACTTGTAAAGTTGTACATACAGCGTGGGCTCAAAGACTCGACTTAAATATACAAGATTAATACAGCATTTCTTGTAATGTTAATTTTTCTTACAGTTATAGAGTAATAGAGTTATAGAGTGACTTTTCTCCGTCCGCCCAAATTCATATGTTAAAGTCCTAGCTCCTTGACCTCAAAATGTGACTTTGGGGGAGGGAAGGTGTCTTCAATGATAATCAAATTAAAGTTAGTAGGAGGGTGAGATATAGCATGAATAGAATTATCATAGAGGGAATTTTGACAGAAAGAAACTCACAGATGGAGAACAATTAGAAGATATACAAAAAATGCCATGTGAGCATGAAAATAGTGTATTTCGTTATTAACAGTTAGCTGAAAGTTAAATGGCATATCAAATGATTAAGTAATGTCCTATAACTAATGATCTCTGAAATGTACCTAGGATCTCATTATTTCTCCTTCTGTACTTGATCCGTTCAAGAGCATGACCAGACAAGGCTCTAGCACTTAAAAATTTCTACAAATGATAATTTTTTGAAATAATATCTTCCATGTTTCATTGATCTATTTAAGGATTCATTTGCTCTGTGTAATCTGGGTTTGTGTTTGTGAAGGAGAGTCATAATGTTTAGTGCTATTGACACTATTTTTCCATGTCTCTCCTAGTGACACTGGAGTAACAATAATATGCACACTGGCCATTGCACAGCTTAACAAAAGCTTGCAAATTAATAACCTGTACATTTAATGTTGATCTGTATACCAAGCACATTCAATCACTGTGGCAATATTATCAATCATGTCTCTTACCATCTTTAACATTTATAGGACAACATGATAGTTTCTTGGTTAAATGTCACATTCTGTAATATTTGTCAGTAGAGTTATTTAAAATTTGTGAATGTTGTAAGAAGAATCTATTGGCGCATACAGTTTCATAGTAAAAAGAACTGGCCTAGTGGCTGAGCTAGACCTCTAGCCCTCTGTGTGGCATATGATGACCTTCCATATTCTCTACAGAGTTCAGTAGTCACAGAGAGAAGGTAGCAAGTTCTCACACAGGTAGCAGCTGTCAAGGCAAGCGAAGCAAAAACATGTCCACTGTTCTCTGAATTCACATTTGAAATGATAGAGTCAAAGTAGTACAGTTCACTGTGGCATTTTCAAGCATTCTTTCTTTCCATTCATCCCTCTCTCCCACACTCCCTTTGTCTTTCTGCCTTTCCCTCTTACTGGTCCCATCCTCCTCCCAAATGCCCTCTCTTCTGCTTTCAGGCCATTATCGACAACTACTTAAGATCTCTTTACAGTGTCCCCACTCCAGATGCACACCAACACAGACACACAGATACAGACACACACACACATACACACATGCACACATATACACGCATGCACACACATACACACATTCACACATACATATATGCACACACATACTCATACACATACACACATGCATAAACATATACACACATACAACCACACATATACATGCACACACATACACACACATACACGGACATACATACACATACAAGACACATACAATTTAAAATCTAGGACTCACATGTGGGAGAAAGCATTAAATACTTCTCTTTTATGCTTCAAGTTGTTTCACTATACATAGTGATTCCTAGTTTCATTAATTTTACTGAAAATTTCCTGATTTTTTTTTTGCTGAATAAAATTTCATTGTGTTTATGTACCACATTTACCTTATTCACACATCTGTTGATGGGCATCTGGTCTTGTTCCATGCCTCAGTTATTGTGAACCGAGTGGCAATAAATATGAATGTATATATATATATATATTTTTTTTTTTCTTTATTAACCATAAAATAGATACATTGAGTGAGCAAATAATGTGTTGGTATCCCCAGTTCCCTGATTTCCCTCTTCCCTGTCCCCAGTCAGCTAGATATCCTCCTGCGTGGACAGTATGGATCAGACCATGGTGTAGGAGGTTATGGATAGCCTACAATTAAACCTGGTTCCACCTCCCTTTGTGTGTTGTTACTGAGGGGGACATGTCTCTGGATATTCTCCCCCCACCATGACTTACAATCTTTCTGTCCCCTCTTCCACTTAGTTCCCTAAGTCATGGTGGGTGAGTATTAAGGCTGCTGTAGTGTTTAGGTCTTAGGGGCCTCTGTACTTCTGCTTTAGGTTGTGCTGGAGATCGTTGGTGTCAGTCTGGTTTATCCTGGGTTGACTGATTGGCTGTGGTTATAGGTCTCTTGCTTATCCCATCACTCTCTGTGGCGTTCCATATGGATCCTCCACAGTAGGTCTGGGGTGGCTCATCTCTTGCCAGGATGTCAGCTGTCAGCCTGTGGCTCATTTGTGGGGTTGGAAGAGCCACAGCTCTCTTGATGTCTTCTGAAAAATACAAACAGAATCTCGATCAGAGAGTGAGATCAGTATAGGTTGACTGAGATACACATTCCTGTATTGTCTAGATTCTATTGTTAGTAGCCTCTTAGTAAAACTCTTGTAAAGTGAATTTCTCTTTGGGGTACCAATATTTTGGTTCCCGGTGCATTTCACCCTGAAATCCCAGTTCCAGTCAAAGGCTCCCCATCACTGAGTGGATTACTTGGCCAAATTAAAAGCTG
>PVHP010042488.1:0-14961 GCA_004024765.1 Zapus hudsonius
CGTCCCGCGTGACGTGGAGGCTCCGGCTCAGGAGTCCGCTCGCCGCCTCCCAGGAGGACGTGAGCTCCGGGCCGCGGGGCGGCCTCGCCCCCGCGCTCCTGGGCTCCATGCCGCCGTCGGCGCCGCCGCCCGGAACCTTCCTTGCGGGGCCGCAGTTTCCGCGAGGGGACGAGGAAGGGAGGGCTCGGGCGACTTCCGGTCGGTCTCTTTTCACCTCCCCCGCCCCCAAGTCGCTTTTGACACCTTAGGCAGGGCGAAAGCAACCAGATACGCATGCGCTAACCGCCTTGAATCCATCACCGTGTTCAGTCCCCGCGCACTCACAGATGGAGGACGGAGCATGCGCGCTGCGCCGCTGCACCCGGAGGATTGCGCATGCGTAGTTTTCAGGACGCTGGTGGGCGGGCGGGAAGGTGGGCGCTGTCCACCGGTGGGACGGCCTCCTGCGGGTTACTTGCTCCCCATGCCTTTCCCACGCCCCTCACCCTTGCAGGAAGCTTGGGTGGAGCCATGCTGAGATCCGCCTACCAGGCGCTGAGAAAAATAAAACAATTAAATAAATGATAACATAAAAAGGCTTGCAGTGTCGAAGCCCTGAGTTCCATTCCAACCATCCCATTCAACGGACACGGTGGTCCAGGAAGATAATCCTAGCATTTGGGAGGCGGTGCTAAAAGGCTCAGAAGTTCAAACCTAACCTCAGCTACCTTTGCAAGTTCAAGGCCAGCCTGAACTACATGAGACCTTGTCTCAATTTTTAAAATGATGGCAGTGACCCTCAGTTCTCAGAGGAAGGAGGTTCGGAGGGAGAGCCAGGTAGTGTAGGTAACAGTGCTCGCTTGAAGTTCTCTTCCTGAAGAGGCTTCTGTACATGTTAACATCTTTTGGAAGAAAAAACTGAAATTTTAGAAAAATGGAATGCCAGAATCTCAAAGTTGGATTTAAGGTGCTACAATCACTGGAAAAGTTTTTTTTCTCCCCCATAACCTAGTTTTGTCTCAAGTGTATTCTATGTTCATCACTCAGCACAAACTGCATTTTTAACTTAAATTTTCATTTTAATTCATATATGAAATATATGCATGTTCATTTTGTTACATATAAGAAGCCTATATCCATGAATATATATATGTAAAAATGTGACCTTTGCCTTCGTATTTACCTAGGTCATGGGGCATGAAAAATGATTGAATGCTTTTTCTACAGGTGATATCCCTGTGTGGTAAGTTAATTCATTAAGATTGAAAGAGAAACCAAACCAAAGGCCTATTGTGCACAAAATCCAATGGGAACCTTTAACTGTAAAAGTCCAAGTTTGCCAATATTTTTAGTACTTCACTTATTCTAAGTTATCTTCTATGATTCTTACGTTCGCTGGTTGTTAACTTGGACCTCTGTTAATATGTGTGGGTAGTCCACAGGAAAATAGGCCCTTCAGAAACACTAATTTGCAATTTTATGAGCAAGATCAATAACACCATGTGGATTTTCACTTCCTGACATAAGGTTAACAGATCAGAATCAGAAAACTAAAGCTTCCTATATACATCTTCCTGTCCCTTCATTCCCATTCTGACAACAAATCACCAACTTTTCATTTTCTCTAAAATCGTATCTGTCTTCATCTCTGCTTGTTATGTATCCAGGCACTCTCCTCATCTGAACAATTCCAGGACTTTCCTCACCAAAGTCATTAGCCTGATTCTCCTCATCTCCATATCATCTTCTGTTCTGCCCTCTGTCTCTTCTAGTGAGTGATGCTGCTGATTCGGTCAGCATCGCCTTTACTCCTTTGCATGGGATACAAAGCCCTTTGTACTCTGACCCTGTCTTCCTCCGAATGCCATTTCCAATAATGGTAAACTTCTGTTCATCGTTCAGAACCCAGCTCTGATCTCTGCTGCAGGCTTGAATTGCTTCCTCTGTGCTGCGCTGCACTCCTTTAAGCACTGTATTCTTTGCAGTCTGAGATTTAGGCCCCCTGTAGCTTTTTTTTTTACTATCTGCATGCTTGCTGAGACTAAAATTGTTTCCTGCCTGGTAGGTTTGTTAAGTATAGTTCTGTTGAATGGAATTCAGAGGTTGGTGAGTTTTAGATAGCAACTTTCTCTCTCTCTCTCTCTCTCTCTCTCTCTCTCTCTCTCTCTCTCTCTCACACACACACACACACACACACACACACAGAGAGAGAGAGAGAGAGAGAGAGAGAGAGAGAGAGAGAGAGAAATAGAACAAAGTAAATTTGATGCTTTTTTCTTTTAAGCCTGCATGGTTATGGTTCAGAGCTGACCTCAGTCTTAATGATAAATTGCTGTTTGTCCTGAACTGCAAAGAACTTTTGTTTTGCTTTTCTCTTTTAAAGAATTAAAAAGTTTGCACCAATATCACTGAGGTAAGCGATGCAGTTATTGGCTTAAAGGTTTTAAGTAATTCTTCACAGTTTATTGATATACAGTAATTCAATATGCCTTTAGGGCCTTGTTGCAAGTCTGTTTTTGGCTGGGCACCCAGCTATATGGGAGGATGAGGTGGGAGGATCACTTCAGCTCACAAGTTCAAGAGCAGCCTGGGAAATCTAGCAAGACTTCTTTTAGAAATGTTTTCAGACTATAAACCAACACATTTTTGAAAGGTACATTTTAGGAGAAAACATATAATAATACAGTATTAATTCTCTTGAGACCATAGGTAGTGCTTTGATTCAGATGTCCCAAACTAAAATAATGTGTTCTGAATGCTTGATCCCCAGCTGATGGCAGTTTTGGAATTTGAACCTTGTTAGAGATGTGTTGTTGGGAGTGGACTTACGGGGTTATAGTACAGCTTCCCCTTGCCAATTTTTGGTGCACCTTCCTGCCACTGTTAGCAGGGCTGTGGCAGAGGTGATGTCCACCCTCTGTGCATGCTGTCATTTTTCTTGCCATTGTGGAGCTTCACCTTGAGTCTGTAAGGCAAAAACCTATTCCTCCCATCAAGCTGCTTTTGGTTGGTTTTTTTGTAGCAACAATGAGAAAGATGACTACAACAGTTTTGGTATCAGAGAGTGGGATCTGTCGTAGCTGTTAAAACCCTGATTCTGTGGCTTTGGCCTTTTGGAACTGATTTTTAGGAGGAATATAGAAGGATTTCAAACCTTGGTCTAAGAGACACCTTGCAGTGCTGTAAGTACAGCTAGATGAACCATTCAGGTTAGAGTTGAAAGACCTGAATGCAGTAAGAACTATGTATGGACTCTGAGGTTTGGTTTACAAGGGTGAGAAAGAACTTTGTCAAGACTGGTCTAGAAAGTCTTTTGTGAGAGGCTTGCTGTGTTCTGCCTGCCTGTGTCCTGAGAACTTGTGCAGGGTTGCTTTGTGTAGAATTGAACTGGTGTGAGCAGATGGAGATGATACAGAAAGAAAGAAAATTTTGGGGCCTAATCGGTTCCCTATTCAGCTGCAGTTGTATGAGAGATTACAACCATTTGAGATTGGGCCAGGTGATCTGCATTGGGACAGCAGGAAGAATATGGACTCTTGAAGTAAAGAGCCTGAATGGTTAAGTTTTCTTGTCTTAAAAGTTGGCTTTGTTCCCCCCTGGATTAACAAGTTGGTAGCCCACTTGGTGCTATGGAGTATAACAAATGCAGGAAGAGATGGTGCAACACAGTTTTGTTTTTTGGATACAGCCATGGACAGTGTGAAGCAGGGCTGTTGGATTGCCTGCATGGAGGTCTCATGGAGCCATGAGGGTGAACTGTGAGTTGCAGCGGAGAGCCAGTGAAATACCAGGACTAGGGGATGGCTGCCAAGGAGAGCTGCCTACACCAGTTGGAGTTTTCTGGGACTGTGAGTTGTCTCACTGGAGGGGAGGAATTATAACTCCAGGGACCGGTTAGAGTTGTTGGACCTGGAGCTAGAGAGTTAATGTTGCCCTTTTTGTTTTAAATCTTGTATTGGTTCAATCTGTCTTTGCTATGTCCAGTGCTATCTTTTGCAGTGTGAATGTTCTGTGCCATTATGGTTTATTTATTATTTATTGTATTATGATTCAGTTAAAGAGCTTGAATTACGGTGATGTTTGAATATCATTAGGATGGATAAAAAACTGTGGGGATTTTTAAAGTTCAGCTGAATGCATTATTTTATGTTATGTATGTTTATTATGGGGGGCCAGGAGCAGATTGTGGTGATTTGATTCAGTGTCCCCCATAAAATTAGTATGTTCTGAATGCTTGCTCCCCAGCTGATGGCAGTTTTGTAATTGGAACCTTGTTGGAGGTGTGTTGTTGGGGGTCAGCTTATGGGTGTTATAGCCAGCTTCCCTTTGCCAGTTTTTTAAAACTTTTTATTGATAGGTTACATAATTATAAACAATAAGCCATTATGATTCCTTCTCCACCATCCCTCATGTCTCTTCCCCCACTCAAATTAGTCTCTATTTTGTTTCAATGTCATCTTTTCCTTCTATTATGTGTAGGTATTATCAGGCACTGGGAAGTCATGAATATCAAAGCCACTTTGTGTCTGGAAGTTTACATTGTAAGCAGCCCTCCCCTTTCTTTGATTCTTACAATATGTCTACCACCTCTTCACAATAGACTCTGAGCCTCAGGAATTGTGATAGAGATGTCCCAGTGCGGAACACTCCACTGCCATTTCTTCTCAGCAGTATGGTGTCTTTTGAGTTGTCAGAGTGGTCACCACCATCTGAAAAAGAGAAACTTCTCTAGCCAAAAGTGAGAATAGCATTATTATGTGGGTATAATCATTTTTAAAACTGTTTATAAGGCAGTTTGGTAGTAATAATATATGTATTTAGCCATACAACAGCAGGTATTAGTCCCCTAGGGTTCATGACCTCCCCCACCATAGGCTTTTGACTAGGTCTTCAGTACCAGGCATGTATTCCCGCCGGTGTGGCCTCCAGTCCAATTAGAGAGCAGGTGGTTTCTCCCACAATTGATGTACCACTATTGCACCAGTTGGCACATTTGGCCTGGCTGGCCAGTCCTAAGGCTTAAGTTTTTTACACACCTTCCTGCCACTGTTTGCAATGTCATGGCAGAGGTAATGTCCATCCTCTGATCATGCCATCATTTCCCCTGCTATCGTGGATGTTCCCCTCTAGTGTGTAAACCCAAATAAACCTATTCCTCCACAAGCTGCCTTTTGTTTGTGTTCTTTCCCTGCAACCAGGAGAAGTTGTCTACAACAATCCTCATCCTTTAACCTGCTTGACACAGGTACTGGTTAGACTTTGTCCTTCCTCTCAAACATCAACAGCAAAGCCAGAGGACAGAGCCTGCACCATGAAGCTACTGCAATCAAGATGGCGTGGTACTAGGAAATGGACAAATAAATCCATCAATGAACAGACTAGGGAGCTCGGAAACAAGCCTACATAAAAATGTGCAGTCAGTTTATGGTTGGCAAAGGAGCAAAGACAATGGAATAGAGAAAAGACTGTTTTTCCAACATCTGGTGATGGACCACCTGAACATCCATGCACACAAGCTGTGGAGAAGGCTCACTGGATCAAGCATTCACCATAGTGTGCACCTGAATTCCACCCTCAGACCTCACCTAAAACAGCTGCAAGCCATGGCAGGCTTCTGTAATCCCAGCACTCTGCAGGTGATGGGGGAGGCAGAGATGAGAGAATTTCCCAGAAGCTCCATGCTAGTGAGGCAATCAGCCACAGCAGAGTGAGCTAGAGAAACCATGCCTCATGACTTGGAATGCCCAGCCCTCCCCTTCCCCAGCCCCCACCCACAGATCCCCACCCCAACCCCCAGGCCCTACCCTCGCCCAAAAGTTGTCCTCTGACCTCCACACCTACACTCATACCCGTGCACACACATGGTAAAATTTTAAAAATAGATATAGGGCTGGAGCCATGGCTTAGTGGTTAAGGCACTTGTCTGCAAAGCTGAAGGACCCAGCCAGGTTTGATTCCCCAGTGCCCACATAAAGCCAGATGCACAAAGTGGGAGAATGCATCTGGAGTTTGCCTGTAGTGGTTAGAGGCCCTGGTGGCTCCATTCTCTCTCTCTCTCTCTCTCTCTCTCTCTCTCTCTCTCTCTCTCTCTCTCTTTTCTCTCTTCTCTCTCTCTTCTCTCTTCAATTAAAAAAATTTTAAAATAGACTTTATAGCCTCTACAAAATGAATCAAAACAAAGTATAAAGTGCAAGACTATAAAATTACTAGAAGAAAATATAAGAAAAAAAACTTGTAGACTAGGTTGGTGATGACTTTTCAGGTAGATAGAGGATCAAAGACATGATTCATGAAGAAGTAATTGATAAACTAGACCTTTTTAAAATTAAAATGCTATGCTCTCCTTGGGAAAAATATTTGCAAAAGATGCCTGATAAAGGACTGATCTAAAATATATCTCTTTAGGATCTACAATTTAAAAAAGCAACAGTTAAAAATGGGGGTAAAGATCTGAACACACAAGATACCGAAGAACTCATACAGATGGTCAGTATGTATAGAAGAACCAACCTTCAATGAGAGAGCATTACACGTGAATTAAAGTGGTGGAGAGAGCAGGGCTGGAGAGATGGCTCAGAGGTTAAGGCCTTTGCCTGCAAAGCATTAGTATCCGAGTTTGATTCTCCACGTAAAGCACAAGATGGGGCATGTGTCTGGAATTCATTTGTGGTGGCCAAGAGGCCCTAATGTGGTCTCTCTCTCTCTCTCTCTCTCTCTCTCTCTAATAAATATATAAAGTATTTTTAAGATGGTGGAGATAGCAAACACTGACAGCACCAGGTGTGGAGAAAGGCTCAGGCCAAACAACAGGAAGTCTCATTTGTGGCAGGTGGGAAAGCAAAATGGTTACAGCACTTTGGAAACCATTTTTTCTCACAAAACTAAACATTCTCTTACATGGTCCAGCAATCATACCTCTGGTGTTTACTCAAATGAGTTTAAAGGTATACCTACAGAAAAACCTATACACATGCTAGGCATGGTGGCTCACGCCTTTAATCCCAACACTTGGAAAGCAGAAGGAGGAGGAACGCGGTGAGTTCAAGGCCAGCCTGGGACGACTTAGTGAATCCAGGTCAGCCTGGGCTACAGTGAGACCTTACCTCGAAAAACCAAAAGCAAAAACAAAAACCTATATATGTACATGTTTTAAAATATTTTCATTTATTTGCAATCAGAGAGAGATAGAAGAGAGACAGAGAGAATGGGAGCCCCAAGGCCTCCAGCCACTGCAAACGAGCTGCAGATGCATGGGCCACTCTGTGCATCAGGCTTATGTGGGCACTGGGGAATCTAACCCAGGTCGTTAGCTTTGCAGGTGTCATGTTTGATCCAGGTGTCCCACACAAACAAATGAATGTGTTCTGATAGATCGATCCTCAGCTGATGGCAATTCGGGAATTAGAACCTGAGTAGAGCTGTGTTGTTGGGGCGGGCTTATGGGGTTATACGCCAGCTTCCCCTTGCCAGAGTTTGGCACACCTTCCTGCCGCTGTTTGCAGTGCTGTGGTAGAGGTGATGTCCAGCCCTCTGCTCATGCCATCGTCTTCCCTGCCAGGATGGAGTCTCCCCTCGAGTCCGTAAGCCAAATAAACGCATTCCTCCACAAGCTGCCTTTGCTTGGGTTCTTTCTGCGCAGCAACAAGGAAGCTGACCCCAACAGTTTTGGTACCAGGATGTGGGGTCATCTGTTGCTGCTAGAACCCTGATTCTGTGACTTTGGCATTTTGGAAGTGATCTGCAGGAGGAATATGGACGGATTGGAAACCTTGTTCTAAGAGGTGCCTTGCAGTGCTGTAAGTACAGTGTGATGGAGAATTCTGGTCAGAGTTAAAAGACCTGAGAACTATGGACTGTGAGGTTTGGCTTACAAGGGTGAGAAAGAACTTTGTCAGGACTGTGCCAGAAGCAGTTTGCACGAGAGGCTTACTGTGTTCTGCCTGCCTGTGTCCTGGAAACCTATGCAGGGTTGTTTTACATAAAGATGGACTGATGTGAGCAGAAGGAGATGGCATAGAAAGAAAGATCTTTGTGTCGAAACTGCTGCCCATTCACCTGCAATTGTTTGAGAGATTACAACCACTGTGATTCAGCCAGCTGGTCTGCATTGGAACAACAGGAAGAATGCAGATCCTTTGAAGTAAGGGACCCAAATGCTTTGTCCCCCCCTGGATTAACAAGTTGGTAGCCCACCTGGTTCTGTGGAGTATGGCAAATGTAAGAAGAGAGGGTCATTGGATTTGCAACACAGTTTTGTTTTTGAAAAATGGCCATTGGGGTGTGAAGCAGGTGTGCTAGGTTGCCTGCGTGGAGCCCGATGGAGCCACGAGGATGAACTGTGGGCTGCAATGGAGACCCAAAGAATTCCAGGACTATGTATGGGTGCCAAGGCGAGCTGCCAGCACCGGATGAAATTTTCCCTGACTGTGAGTAGCCGAGCTGGAGGGGTGGATTTGAATCTCCGAGAGACTTAATGGTTAGAATCATTGAACTTGGAGTTAGAGATTGATGGTGCTGTTTGTTTTAAATCTTGTATTGGTCAATCTGTTTTTGCTGTGCCTCATGTTTTGCATTGTGAATATTCTGTGCCATTACAGGTTTTATTTTTGGTATTATGGCTCAGTTGAAAGCTGTGGGGACTTGAGTTGAGCTGAATGCATTGTATTTACATCATGTATGATTATTAGTTTGTGGGGGCCAGGGGCGGACTGTCATGGTTTGATCCAGGTGTCCCACACAAACAAATGAATGTGTTCTGATAGATCGATCCTCAGCTGATGGCAATTCGGGAATTAGAACCTCAGTAGAGCTGTGTTGTTGGGGCGGGCTTATGGGGTTTTAAGCCAGCTTCCCCTTGCCAGAGTTTGGCACACCTTTCTGCTGCTGTTTGCAGTGCTGTGGTAGAGGTGATGTCCAGCCCTCTGCTCATGCCATCGTTTTCCCTGCCAGAATGGAGTCTCCCCTCGAGTCCATAAGCCAAATAAACCCATTCCTCAACAAGCTGCTTTTGTTTGGGTTCTTTCTGCGCAGCAACTAAAAAGCTGACTGCAACAGCAGGCAAGCCCCTTAACGGCTGAGTCATCTTTCAACCCTGAATTTTTACTTTTTGAAACAGGGTCTTGCTAATGTGTCCTTATGGAGTTGGGAATTGACGATGTAGACCAGGCTGGCCTCCAACTTTCAATGATCCTCCTGCCTGGACTTGAGGCACGTGTATACCCTGTTTATATCGGTAGAAATTTATCCCAATACAGGGTGATTCTAAACCATGTGTCCACCACATTTTTAATACACCTCTTGGGAATAAAAACTAATCATTCCCTCAAAATAAGATCAAAGTCGATGGGCTGGAGAGATGGCTTAGCAGTTAAGACACTTGCCTCCAGTGCCTAAGGCCCCAAGTTCAATCCCCCAGGACCCACATAAGCCAGACCCACAAGGTGGTGGCCCTGATGCCCGCTTGCTCTCTCTCTCTCTCTCTCTGCTTAATAAAGAAAAAATTTTAAAAAATAACAAAGTCAAATCCCCGTCGTACCAGTAGGGTTTCAAGTTGCACAGAATGGCCCCTACATCGATATGTAACCCAGACTGATTTTTTTTTTTTAACATGAAAACACCCATGTCCTCTGCCTGCCCACCGTGGAGCCTGGGAGTAGGGATGCCCCATTCCTGCCTTCCACCTCCTCACTCGCTGCCCACGGCAGGAGCCGGGACACGATGACTAATGTACCTCGTCCTAGCACTGTTCCGAGCGTCCAGGAAGGGCAGCGGGGCGCTGTCCTCCCTGCGTCTTCTATGGTTCGATTTACCTGCCAAGCATTCTGGAAGAAAAGGCTCCAAACTCATGGGGTTTCCCCTAGGTGAAGGGACCCTGTGGCTAGCAGGTTTCTGGAAAGGAGAATGATTCTATCTGGAATAATCCTATATCTGGCACCTTTTTTTTTTTTTAAAGGGATGTCCAGAAGGGTACGGAAGGCAGCGCCGTGGACTCCGGGACCCAGAGGACGCAGACAGGTGACCACGAAGGTGGACCCGAAGCCTGGCCTCCGCCCCGCCGCCAGGGGGCGCTGCCGCGCGCCGGGACGCTGCGCATGCGCGCCGGAGGACGGCCTCCCGGGTCCTTCAGCGGCGAGATGCAGCCGGCCGCCGAGGCCGGGGAGGCGGGCCGCGAGGGGTCGAGGAAGCTGGGGCTGTGCGTCCTCTGCGGCTTGCCGGCGGCGGGGAAGTCCACGCTGGCGCGGGCGCTCGGCCGCCAACTGTGGCGGGAGCGGGGCTGGGCGGTGGGCGTCCTGCCGTACGACGACGTCCTGCCCGGCGTGCTCCCGGACGGGGCGGGCGCGCGGCCGCGGGTGAGCGCGGGGTGTCGGCGGGGCGGGGCTGGAGGGGCGGGGCGTGCGGGGTGGGAACCTGCAGGGCGGGGTGTGGCAGGGGGTGGGGCTTGCATGGTGGGAACCTGGGGTGGGCGGGGCGTTCGTGGTGGGAACCTGCGGGAGGGGGGGTCCTCTTTAACGCCTCCACTTAGATCCCTGTGAGATGCACCCTGTTTGCGAAGCACATAGAAGCAGACCACCTGGGAAGGAGTCATGTCTCCTTCATATTCGCCTCCAGCAAATGCCTCTTGAGATATTGTGAGATCTGAAACTTATTTCTGTTAATGTTTATGTAGATGAATCCGCACGAATCAAATGCAAATATGGCACGGGCAAATTCTAGACCTATCCAGTAGAGTTTGGTTAATTGTGACCAAATGCAGTATTGGGCTACACCGTATTTACTTAGATGGTAGTATTTTCACCATTTGGTGAAAGCTGATAAGGACTGTTATGTATGTTGGCTTTACCTGTCTTTCATTACTATAATTTTCCCACTCTTGCTCTCCAGAGACTGTTGGGCTCATGTAGTCACCATGATTGGAAAATCTCAACCCTTTAGGAAGTGATCCATGTTCTCTTCTTAGAGGGTGTAGCTGGTGTCGTGTGTGTTGTGTGTGTGCGTGCGGTATGATCTTTCAGTTATGCATGTACAAGGCAGAAGCAGAACCTCCATCTCTTGACCTCTAACCACAGTGCTCTCCACAGTCCCTGACCACCACCAACACAAGAAAATAAGCTCCATCATCCTCCTCAACCTACGCTGCCCCCTACAACCATTGTTGGCCTGAGACCTTTGCATCTTGACCCAGGGACTTTTCAATGGACTTATTTTGCCTTCTTTATCCCTTTTCATTTGAAGGGCAAGCCAATAAATAATATCTTAGCCAGGTTGTTTTAATCCAGCAGGATATTGATTTTGGATGATAATGACATTTTATTCTCAGTTGTTTACTTGCCCATTTATTCATTCATTTAATGTACATTTCTGGAGTACCTGTCTGGTGCTAGGCTCTCACCTGGAGAGGGGAGGGGAGAGAAGAGGAGAGGAGAGGAGAGGAAGGGAGAGGGAGAGGGAGAGGGGGAGAGAGAGAGAGGAGAGAGGGAGAGAGAGAGAGATCTGTAAGCAAATGGTGGAAGTCCTGATAGTGTGCAGACATAATGTGTACAGAATGGTTTGTCCTTATAGGCAAGGTAGGGTGGGTTGCTTCTGTAGGGTTGACTCTGAGAAGACTTCACACAGCACCAGGAGCATTCAAAATGAGTTTCCCAGACACAAAGCAAGCAGTATGCCTGAAGGCACAAGAAATAAGGCATCCATGGAGACCTACAAACTGTTCAGTATCTTGGGCTGAAATTTTCACATGGGGGCAGGATGGCAATACAACCCAAATGACCACTCTGCTGGCCAAAACCTAATACAAATTGCAATTTTGTGGTCTTTTGTAGCCATCCCAATGGAAAATGCTTCGCCGGGAACTGTTGAAGTACCTGGAATGCTTCTTGGTGTCTGCTGTTAGTGGGGGGCCCATGTCTGCCCCGTCCAGCAGGACTGAAGCCATGTGGGAAGATGTTATAACCTGCTTAAAGAATCAAGATCTGATAGTGGAGACCCAGCCTGGCTACCTCGTGGCAAAAACTGCTGCTTCTAGACCTTTGTTTTTGATGTTAGATGACAACTTTTATTATCAAAGTATGAGATACGAAGTCTACCAGTTGGCTCGGAAATGTAATTGAAATATTTTTCCTTACACGTGGAAACATCTATTTGCATATCAAAATGATGGTTGCCTCCAATGAGAATTTAATTGGCCCAGGTTTACATGGGTTTAATTTTAAAAGTTGGGTGTTCAGCTTTACAAATGGAATTCTTTCCTACTTCAGCTGAGTTATTTGTCTGACATATGTCTATTTATGTCACATTTTGGGGAAGACAGACTAGTAATTTGATGATCTTCAAACTGTTTTCAGATTCATTGGGCTTTTGCCAGATCTTTTTAGATTGTCCCCTGGAGACCTGTTTGCGGAGGAACAACCAGAGACCACAGGCACTGCCCGAGGAGATCATCTGCCTGATGGAGAGAAAGATAGAAAAGCCCAACCCTGAAAAAAATGCTTGGGAACACAACAGCCTCATTATTCAGAGTCCAGCATGTTCTTTGGAGGCCAGGTACCCTACTCAAAGCTGGCATTCTCCTGGACTAGGTACCATGCTAAACAAACGCTTGACTATCAGCACAACCTCCCTGGTTGGAGGAGTGCTCTAAAGAGTTTAGCTATTAGAATCGAAGATTCTTTATACCTGCCTATGCTTAACTGTTACAGTTATGCTTCCTGAAGGTGAGAGCAGGGAACTCATAGTGTAACACATCTTTGTTACTCTTGCTAAAATAGTTGATATAGATTGATATAGTTGATACAGATTGCCTAGTGGTTCATTTTATTTGTGTGTGTATGTGCATATGTGTGTACACATTGGTCTCTTGCTGAGGCCAACGAATGCCTCTCCAGCTTGACCTGGGTTGTTGGCAGGCTTTACATTCAAGCACCTTTAACCATTGAGCAATCTTCCCAGCCCATCACTACTTTTCTTACAGAGAGAACTCTGTGCGCTGGGGGCTGCCTCAGCCTCTCAAGTGCTAGGATGAAGGCATTTGCCAACAACCCCGGCTAGAGGTTTCTAGTTGTATCATAGTATCTTAAAAATGAGCAGGCACATAATCATACTCTTTCTGGGATTCTTAAAATTGTTTCCATTGGATTGGCTGGTGGTTATTGACTGGTAGAGGCACTGGGCTAAAGTTATCATGTCTGCTTTGACATTGATAAGACGCAGGCCTTGATAGAATCAAGGAGAGGGTGACCTTCTGCAGTGTGACTCCCAGCCCTTATGTGAGCTACAATTTGGTCTAGGTCTTATGAACTAGGTCAAGTCATTGTGCTCATACACAGTGTCACAGAGTAGTTTTTAGTATTTCCATCCAAGGTAGTTGTTTAGTATTTCCATCCAAGATGCTAAGTACTTATTTGTTGAATGAATTAATGGAAGTCTTAGAAAATTAGTATCTTGTGAGAGGGTGTCATGTTGGGTTAGAGCAATTTTACATTTTTAGAGCTCCACTTAGCATTAATAGTTCTTTTGAAAAAATGTTTGACATAAGGATTTACTGTGGCTCATTTCACTTCCTCCTTAGCCCAGAAGTGACTGATTTATTGCTTACATCTTTGGAAAATCCAGTAAAATACATTGAGGGCAATGACACTATGGAACAGAAGGTAAGTCTTCCGATTCAGGTTCAGTGCAAACGATCGCTTCTCTGGGTGGGAGGCACTGCACAGCATCTAACTTCTGACATCAGATGCTGGACGCATGGAGAACTGCTGGGGGCGTGTTGCTGGCTAAAGCCTGGATTAAATGTTTACAAATGTCCAGCCTGTTCATGTTATGTCAGTGCCTAGAAGTGGATGGATGTGGAGTATTCACACCACCAAAATACACAAAAATATAGATAGGCTTGGGAAAGTTTTTTCCCCCCCTAGAAAGCCAGTTATTCAGCAACCACCCAGTTGACGACGACATAATTCATCAGGACATTCTACAAGGGAAAAACAGTGAACAGAGAAGCCACCTTACCTTTTTTTATCCCTTCAAGTATGAGTCATCCACATTTTGGGCATTTCTTCTATAAAGCTCTTCCAGTAATGGTGTTTGTATTACACAGGAAACAGACAGAATTATTTGTTCTACTAACATTCTCCACAAAGCCGATCAGACACTCCGAAGGACTGTCTCCCAGACTATGAAGGAAGCAAAAGGTACATTGAGTATTTAGAGGCTTTCAGTTGATGTGATGACACTTGTCACTGTTGTTTCTGACACCCGGGTAGTTGTTTACCTTATAGTCAAAGTTTATGGATTTTGGCTAAAATTGGCAATTTAGTTACATTAATTGTAGATTCTTCCCCTGGCATTGGGTATTCGTCTATTAAAAGTTTTACTTAGTGGTTACTTTTTATGAGGCCTTTTTTACAAGAGAATCAGTAGGAAGCAGAATGTTCTAGTGAAGAGACATAAAAAGGTAATTATATAAACACAATGCTGCTCTGAAGGAAATAAAGATAAGATAGTATGGAGTGGCGGGCTCATTTTTAAGCAGGTAGGGGCTTCTTCTCACAGCTGATATTTAAACAGGTGGGCAGGAATGATGGGAAGGAACAAGCCAGGCAGCTATCTGGAGGGTCCTATACAGTGAACACAAGAATACAAAAGCAGACTTAAAGTTGTTAAAAATATTCTGGTGGGCTGGAGAGATGGCTCAGCGGTTAAGACCCACAAAACCTAATGATCAGAGTTCAATTCCCCAGTACCCACGTAAAGCCAGATGCACAAGGTACTGCATGCATCTGGAGTTCGTACAGTGACTAGAGGCCCTGGTGTACCCCTTCTCTTCTCTTCTCTCTCTCTCTCTCTCTCTCTCTCTCTCTCTCTCTCTCTCTCTCTCTCTCTCTCTCTCTCTGACTGCAAATAAATAAAAATACTTTTAAAAAATGTTTCTGTGCCGGGCGTGGTGGCGCACGCCTTTAATCCCAGCACTCGGGAGGCAGAGGTAGG
>PVHP010042489.1:0-14999 GCA_004024765.1 Zapus hudsonius
TAAATAAGATCCCCCGTAGGAAAGGTTATATATGTTAGTGATTCCTATTATCCTTAGCTAGTCCCTACAAACCTGGAGTGACCTTGACCTGCTGGGCATCATTCTCTGGCCTGGTAAAATCGTCCTCAAGTTCACGAGAACTGCTGACTTTGTGACCAGGTTAGACCACTGAGTTTCCTCCTACACACCTGGTGACTGTCGCATTGAGATGAGCAAACACCTCCCGTCCTGGACCCCGTGAGTGGCAGACCCCTCCTCAGGATTCTACCTGTCATATCTTGCATGCAATTGGAAGCCTGCCAGACTTTCTGCATCCTTGGGAAAGGACTCCCTAGAGCTCAGCCTTGAGCCTGACAGAGTGAGGGGACATAAGCCAGGCTTGAACACAGCTTCCACCCCAGTAGGTTATTTGATATCCCTGAGCCTCAGGTCTCCTCTGGGGTCAGGTGTGAAGCCAAAGTGAGACCATGAATATTCCCAGTACACAGAACAGCACGGAGCAGGTGCCAAAGACATGGGGGCTTTCTGTTTTCCTTTCCTTTCTTTTGCCTATCCTTCCTTCCTTCCTTCTTTCCTTCTTTTCTTTTTGACACAAGGTCTCAAGCAGCCCAGGCTGGCCTGGCCTCAACTTGCTATATGGCTAAGGATGGCCTCAAATTCCTCATCCTCCTGCCTCCGACCTCCCAGTGCTAGATTACAAGCACGCACCAGCACACCGAGTTTGACCTAGGAGCTTGAAACTGTGGATAGGATGGGGCACGTTTACAGTCCAGGGCATATACCTTGCCCAACGCCTAAGAGTCAGAGGACGTAGTCTTGGGACCTGCATCCCAACCTCTCCAAGTCCTTTCCAAATACTCTTGACACTTCCTGCTCTAGGTGTTGCAAAAAGACCTGGGCCTTCTATAGCTCTAGGGCCAGCCTCCCAGTGTCCCATCCTCCTTCCTCAGGGTCCCAAGGCCCCATGTGGCTGCAGGAAGAGAGTAGAGTTGCTCACTTGGGCAGCAGGAGCTAGGGCATGGTTAACAGACAGATGCCAGCGAAGACTGCCCCACCCCATCCAGCCCCAGGCTACTGGTCCAAGGTCTCTCCCTGCCTTGTTATGGGAGTCTCATGGGTACTCACCCATCATTCAATCCCTATCCCCCCTCAACCTGGGAAAGACAGGGTAGCTGCCCCACTGACACAAAGGACCCTGAGGCCCAGAGAGGGACAGTGAATTCTCTAAAGGTATACAGCACAATGCTGGTACAGATAGGAGTTGAAGCCTCTCTAGAACCTGGTCATGAGTGGCCAGTTGTTTAGTGGACAGAATGTTAAGAAGCAGGAGGTCTGGGTTCTGATCTTAGCTCCAAGTCCAACTCACTGTGTGACCATGGGCCAGTTGTTTAACTTCTCTGTACCTCAGACATCCTGGCCCCCGTAAAAGGAGAGATTTGAGTCCATCTGGCTAAGAAAACTTGTGGTTCTCTCTCCACACACTCTCCACAAGGAGAAGCCCAGCTTTTTTCCACACCCTGAACAAGGGCAGCCAGAGCTTTGCAAATCTGCAGCTTTCCTCAAGGTCTTCAAGGACCAAGGCACTTCCCAGCAACCCTTTCACCAAATCCTCTCCCAGCCCTGCAGAGCAGGTGCAACTGGTCTCCCATAACCAGACACGAAAGGCAGACTCAGGAGATCAAGCAGCTTAATGGGGTGCAGACTCATGGGTGTTCAGCTTGGTTTTGCTCCCTCCTGGCTTGGAACTCTGTCTTGGTCCAGACACCTTAAAGTTCAAGTTATCAGAAAGAGGGACATGACTAAAAGTACCTGGGCCTTCTGTTGACAAGGCCCTAAGAATCACAAGGGACAGGGATAGAACTGGGCACAAGTCCCCAAGGAACTATCAGAGGGTCACTCCTTACTTGCAGTGGGGCTAGGAAGATAACTCTATGAAGTGATGGAGAACTTTCTTCTCCTTGTCTTAAGAAAAAGAACCAGCTCTAAGAGGAAGTGTGATCTGCACGAGGTCACATTGCTAGGATGGACACCAGAGCCTGACCCTTGTGCCATCAGTTCACAAGGCTGGCAGATGGCTAGACCTGAGGAAGCCCTGCCATTGGCACATCTATCCCAGCCATCCAAGCAAGGTGGAGATGAACCCACCTTGTACTTCAGTCCAGACTTGAAGTATCCCAGGAAGGTAGCCGACTCGAAGCCCTGGACCTCCCGATGCTGCACGGCCCGGCCGTTCAAGTAGTCATCCAGCTGCACGGTAAAGATAGCAGCTGCTCCGCTCTCATCCTGGCTGCACTCGTTGCCTAGGGAGCATGAGGTGCCATGAGCTTGGCTTCCAGAAAATGGTCCCAACTCCTTGAGGAGGAGGCATCCGATGAATAGCATTGCCCCGCCTCGCTGCCCTACAAGTTGAGCAAGTCCCTGCCGTCTGTGAGCCTCAGTTAATCCATCTGTATAATGGGATGCAGGGCTTACACATGCAGATCAGAGCTGTGTTAGAGACTCCAGCCTCATGACTTTGGAGAGCCAACAAGAAGGTGACTGAACCTGAACTAGAGGAAGTTCTGGGGGATATACTGTCCCCCAAATAATCCAGAGTAATGTGTTATACCCTAAGCACCAGTGAGGTAGTATAGCTCTATCAGCCTGGCCCCTCCACTTGCAGAAGGGCAGACCATGGGTTGGGGCAGAGCTGGAGTCAACGCCACCAGGCTGGCTCTAGAGTCTGGCAGCACATAACCACCAGCCAGGAGCCTGGCACATACTTATTGCTTAGTACCCAGATTCCTGGTGTGCCCATACCTTGCAGGGTCAAGGGCTGGCCTGGAGCTCCTCAGGGGAGCCTTACTCACCCAGCCAGTAGTGAAGGTCATACTGTAGGTTCCCATTCCTCAGTTGCACTGTCTTCAGGATGACATAGGCATCGCCCGTGAAGAAGTCTCCATAGAGATTGGGTGGCACAGGTACCAGGTCGAATTTCTCCACTCGCCAGATCTGCAGGCCTGGCGTCTTCCCTGCCTTAAGGAATTCAGGGTGTTCCACCACCATGCTGCTGGGCTGTGGAGAGACAGGGTAGAGTCTGAGCAGGGCACAGGTCTCAGGAAGGAGAGACCCCAGGCATGAGGGAGGGCGGGTTCCAGCACCAAGAGTGGCTCACTTGAGCCTCTGCTCGCCCTGTGATGGAGTCAAGGCTGCAGTTTATGTTCCAGGTCCTCTGCCTCTGGGGATGGGGGAGGCAAAGGGCTCTCCTCCCTTCTCACTTCCCTTTTTGTTGCCAATTGGCTGTGATAACTGAGGCACAGAGAGGTGGGCTGCGTGCCAGGGACCCTCAGCTAGGGAACAGCATAGAGGGATGGCCCAGGCTCCAAGGGCACACACTCGGGGTCTGTGTGGAGACCCTCTTACACAGCAGTGGTAAATGACAAGTTCCACTTCCTTCCTTCAAGGGCCTTCATGGCTTGGGACTCATTATCCAATGCCACTCTGCAGATAGGGAAACTGAGGACCAAAGAGGAGAGAGGCTTGACTCAAGGTCACATAGCCTATTTGTTTTTGTTCTCTGGAAGGGCAAGGTCACTCTCGCCTTCTCCATCTCCCTCCCATCACCTCCAAAAAAGGGACTAGCTTGCTGGACCCAAGTGGCCTCCTGCGCTGTCTGCCTCCTCCCTCCTGCCCCCAATATGCCACCCCCCCCCAATTCCACGTCTTGAAAAGGTTTAGGGATGCAGCCTGGGTCTGCAGCAATCTGTCAGGGAGAAGAATGTCAAGGATGGGAAAGGTTGACAGACATGCACTGGGGGTGGCGATGGACGCAAGGTTAATGGGACCTGAGAACCTAAACCAGCAGATGGCTGGTCACCTCGGCCAGAGGAGAGGTCAGGGGGTAAAATTAGATTGGGGAAGCCAGACATTGAAGAGTAGAATAAACCACCATGAGAGAGAAAGCAGGCAGAGGAGACCAGGGACGGTGGGGGGGGGCAGAAATAACAGTAATATTAGCAGGAACTCACAGGTGAGAAAGGGAGAAAGTGTGGGAGAGGGAGAGGAAGAGGGGAGTCAAATGAGGGGGAACCTGAAATAGGAGAAATCAGAAGAGACTGGTGAGACATCAGGCACATGGGAAGAGAAATTAGCCAAAGAAATGGAGAAACCAGACGGTGGGTACTGGTACCAAATAGAAGCTGGGAAAGTCCGGCCAAGGGGAGGTTAGCCTGCAGGGAGGGAGACGGTCCTAGCCAGGAGGCTCCCACCCTCACCCCAAAGCCCCAAAGCAGCCAGAATACTTACAAAGCAACAAAACAGTTTTTCCATCCTAGACCTGATTTACTCCCCTTTTCCTAGCGCTGTATCTGCAAGAACTTACAATAGAGAGTTACTCCGGGAGCCCCGGGACCCCGGCACTCACCCGCGCCTCCGAAGCCCGTCCTTGGGGCGCGCGCGCTGGGGCTGCGGCCCCGGCGGGCGGTGACAGCGCGCACAGCGCCAGGACCAGCGCGCAGAGCAGCGCGGGCGCGCGGCGGTGCGGGTGCGGAGCCATGGCGGGACAGTCCGCTCCCCGGCTCCCCACCTTAAGTAGTCGCCCGCCCGCCCGCTCATCCCGCCCCAGACCGGGACCGCCCCGCAGGGAGGGCGGCGGGCAGGGCTGGGGCCCCGGGGCTGGCGGGGGAGGCGGGGATCATTTCCCAGCTGTCCTGGATCTTGGAGACATCTAGGTTCGCATCTTGACCGACCCGCCTAGGCGCGGTCGCCCCTTGAACCCCACTTTCCTGGACATTAGGGATTAGGGTCCGACATACAGCAGGTGCTTACTCCGTCTGAACTAAGTGGGGCTCAACTCGAGTCTGGTTCTCCTGTGTGACCCATAAAAACCCACTCTCCTCAAAGCAATTCACATCTTCAGTAAAAACAAGACAAAAAAACATCTGATGCAAATGAACTCTGTGAAGAGGTCCACTCCAGGAGCTGCCAGAGCAATCTTTCGGAGGGGGTGCTCTGGGAAGAGCCCATTTTCCAGAGGCACAAACAGGCTGAGCATTTAAGAACAAGCTGGGCACCCAGCTCAGAGCGGTTGGAATCTCACCAGTTCTGGACTAGTATCTGGGATTCAAGGCCACCAGCTAGGGACCAGTGAAGCAGGACCTAAGGGGGTTGGGGAGTGGAGTCCTCTACTCCTGGGCATATGGGTGCTACGTTCCTCAAAATCATTCTCTCATTCTTTCAACAGGCTTGTTTCATTGTCCTTTTGTGTTTTAGTTTTATTTTGATCAAAACCTAGTCACTCTGTTGACCCCACTTGCCTCTCCCCAGGGGGTAACATCTCTATCCCTTTGACTGGGGTTTGCCTCCTTGTCACAGGGGAATCTTGCTGTGCATTTTAGGCTCTGGAGCCTCTCTTCCTGGAGAGCCAGGATGGGGGAGTCTTCTCCCACTCCCAGACCCATTGTTGGGACGCTGGGAACTGGGTTGGATTCCTGTACATGATCTGCTTTTATCTAGTCCTCAGTCTCCCATCTCCTACACCACAGAGAAGCTGCTGTGCAAATAGCCTGGTCTGCAGGTCAATAGTCGCCCATTCCAGCTCCTTCTGGAGCCTGCATTACATACATGGTTTCTTATCTAACAGGGCTCTAGTTTGCCCTCTCCTCCCACAGAAGGGGGAGAAGGGTCAGAACAAAGGCCAAGGGAACAGAGAGAGACAGAGACCCCAGCGGAGACCCCAGGGGTTCTTAGGAGTCTTCATGGAGGAGGGAACTTGGGACCTGGCCCTTGAAGGTCAGGGAGGGCTGAGACCAAGAAGAAAGAGCATTCTGGGAGGGGGAAGATAGCATGGGCACAGGGCAGGCAAACACAAGCCAGATCCAGTGAATAACAAGGGTCCAGTATGCAACACAGAACAAGGGGAATTGGAGCTAGAGAAGGAGGTGGGTACCCTGGAGGCCTCTGTGCAATACCAAGGAGTCTGGATTTTACAGTGTCTGTGGGGAGCCTCAGAAGGGTGCCCTAGTTCTCAGCCCTGTCTTGGAAGTCTAACCTCAACCTGTGGAGCCATCAGTGGGCTGCTCTAACCTGAACGTGGAGAGCATTCCCCTCCTTCCAGCCTTTGCAGGACTATTCAAACGCCATAGATTGCTCATATGCTGTTAATAGAAGAAGCGATGATAAACCAGTCATCTCTCTGGATAGTGATTTGATTGTCCAAGTTCAAAACACATGATGCAACATTTCCTACACAATTACTTATAGATGCACACCAAAATATACGTGCAAGGATGTTCACTGAAGCACTGTTTGAAGAAAACTGGAAAGGACCCAAATGTCCTGGGGAAATAAATGATGGAGTTGGCATGCAGCCGTTATAAAAGAAAGAAAGAAAGAAAGAAAGAAAGAAAGAAAGAAAGAAAGAAAGAAAGAAAGAAAGAAAGAAAGAAAGAAAGAAAGAAAGAAAGAAAGACCTAGAGCCCATGGTGCCTGAGAAGCAGTAGGTGCTCAGGAAACCCCGAGACCTCCAGATGCAAGAAGCAGCTTGCACAACAATGACTCCATGGCAGCTCCTCTCCTTTAAGAGTGTACTTTTCCTATACATCCTTTCAAAGTCAGTGAATGTCAAACTGATAAGGCAGTGTGCTTGAAAGGGGAGAAGGAAGAGATTTCAGCCTAGGATATTGATATGGCTGCCTTATGGAGTGTCCTGACCACTGCAGTCGGCATGAGGAACTTTTCAGGGCAATGAAAATGTTCAAAAACTTGACTATAGTGATGATTACATAACTAACTCATTCTACTAAAAATCATAGACCTGTGTGCTTACAGTGAGTAAATCGTGTGTGATACATAAATTATTCCTTAAGACACTTTCTGAAAAAAAAATTAAGCATTGTTGTAGGCTCTGAAACTTTACAAGCATGTGTGAAGGTTTTATATTTTAAGAATGTTTATCTAGGAAAGATTCTTAAAAAAATAAATGCTTAAAATGATGCTTCCTAGTTAGACAATTTAGAAAAATCCAAACAGGATGGAATAGTACAGTCCATGTAATTCTGTGGCTCTCTTCCTCCCCTATGGGTGAGCACCCCCCCTCCAAAGCAGTGTGGCCCCAATTTGCCCAGTTGGTGATTAACAGAGAGTTGTTATGACTTAGCCTAGACCCTGGGGGTCAATGACCACTGGCCCAGGGTCCCTGGCCCCAGGTTAATGATCACTAAGGCTCTGCAGTTTTGCTGGCCATGGAGCTATGGAGTTTTGGCCCTTAGACACTGGAGCACAAGAGACCAAGCCCTGGCCCCTGCCCTTTGAGACCCCAGAGCCTATAAACTCTCACCTCAGGGCATCAACAAGTGGAGACTATGATGAGGAAAACACTGTCTTATTGTGTTCCCTGCCTGGAAGAAGGTTATGGGTTTGAGGCAACAAGGGGGTTCAGGTACATGAGAAAGAAAGAGGCCCCAGTGCTAGGAAAAGCTCTACCATTGACTTCCTGAACAGTTCACTGTCGTTCTCTGGCCTCAGCATCTCTATATGCAAAAAAACATACTGCATATATAACTATAGAGGTCCCATACTGACTTTAAGACCTCTAGACACTGGCCACACACACCATTCTACCCAGACCCACATGTCTCTGAACCTCAGGGTTCCCATCTGCAAAATGACATTGGACCAAGTCACTTTGACAAGTCCTTCTAAATCAGATCACCCAAGACCCCAGCATGAAGAAGGAGGCTCTGTAATCTACGGCAGCTGCCTGTCACCACACCACTGGGCCCAGCTGGGGAAACAGACTCCAGGAGGGACAGCCACTCAAGGGAAGGAGGCACCCCTGAGATGCTGCTCCACAGCCCCAGCTCAGGCTGGGCGAGGAGCAGGAGCTCTGGCTGGGCTCCAGCTGGGCAGGCAGTGTTCAGTTGCTAAACCGGCCAAGCCAACACCAAGTTGGCAGCCGGAGTCTTTGGTGGAGCAAGTACCACTACACTTCCCAGGCCTGGGCAGGAAAGCCCTCTAGGCCTCCAGACACCTGATGTCACTGTCAAATAAAAACATGTCTGGGAGGATCTCTAGCTCATGTCCACTGAGTGAAGACAGACTGCAGCATCTCCATTCTGACCCACATGGCACTGGGGTCTGGCACAGTGGCTTTCACGTGGCACAGCCTGGCTCATCACTAACCTCTTGGTGAGCAGGTCCTAGTCCTTGCTCTTCACTGCACCTTGGCGATCCCTTTGACTTCTCATCCTGGCTGTTCTAGGGTGTTTCCCTGTGCCAGCCCCCCCAAAGTAGTGTCTACCACAGGCTGGAGTGGGACAGCCCATGTTGTTCCGTGGATCTCTTCTTCCCTGTGGTTGGACCCAGAACCCCTATAGCCAGCTCTGGGCCCTTCTCTTTGTGAATGACCTCAGGTCAGTCTCTGGACCTCTGTGGGCCTCCCAGGGTGGTTACCAGACACCAAAGAGGTGGGTGGCTAACACTCACCCTCCACCCCTGGCCACAGTGGACAAAAGGCCCTGGCTGGGCTGAGAAGACACCACCCTGTTCTGTTCCCTCACTTTAAACACTGTTGCTGTTCATTGCGCCAGCGGTCAGCCATTCGTGGGAAGCTTTTTCTCTTAGAGCTTGTTTGCTTTTGGCACACTGCTGTTTCTGGTCCCCTTGGGAGCACCCACCCTTCTGGCCTAGGGTTTTGCCAGCAGGGACAATGGTCAGTAAACAAAGAAGTCAGTTATGAAACCCAGAAAAACTAGACAGGGCTTAGGCAAGCTCTGGTGAGCCTTGAAACTTGAAAGCAACACAGGCTTTAGAATCTGGTGGACATGGCTCTGGTGAGCAAGACCTCTGTTTTCTCGTTTGTAAAAAGGAGAGAATGGTACCTGGTCATGCAGCAGCAATGGAACCCAAGGCCCAATGCACAATAGAAGCTCCCCAAAGTGAGGCAATACAGGATGCTTTCTTTGTAGTGTGAACACCTACTGAGTGGCAGTAGCCTGGTGGTATGGGAGGAAGACTACAGATCTCCCAGTGGGGCTTGACTTCAGGCTGGGCTGTGTGACCTAGAGCAAGTTACTTCCCTCTCTGAGTCTCAGGTCTCCACTCAAGTGTATTTAAGAACAGTGAGGCCTGGCTGTAGAACTATTGGGGGGAACAAGAGCAAACCTGCTGGATTGAGTGGTACAGGGCAGGACAGTCAACAGCAAAGGTCATTCCTCCCTCTTCTCCTTATAGGTGATCACACCAGGCAGAAGAAAGGTTAAGTTTCAGTGCCGCAGAACAAACCTAGACCTCGGATCTCTGGGGACTCAGATCTTATGAAACAGGGCTCTGTAAGACATGTCCAGTTGGACAGCAGCCCTGGCCAAGTCCATCTTGGGTGTGGATAGCTATTGGGAAGATGGCCAGCGGGGCTTGGCTGAAACTGTCCCAGGGACTAAAGCCACTGGCCCTCTCCCAACTTCCGGAGCCAGTCCCACCTAGTGTTGTGAGCAGGGTTAGGAAATTTGGAGGAGGCCTGGCCCAGGGCCCTGGAAGTAAGATCTAACTGTGTGTGGGAACCTATGACCCTTTCTACCCAGACTTCCTACAACCATTGGGCGCCCTAGGAGCCGGCCCTAGGGACTTGAGGCTGTGAACAACTGTGTCCTAGCCCACCCTCAACCCCAACCACCTTCTGAGGGGTTCAGGCAGGAACAGTCAACAACAGGACTGAGACCCAGTTGCAGGAAGGTAATTGCAAAACAGGCAGAGTATGTGGGGGGGGGGGCGGCACAGATTCGTGATGGGGATAGAAGGCAGGGTCTGTGATGCTCCAAGAGGCGCAGTTGGAGGCAGCTGCCGCAGAGGAAAGACTTGGGTGTGTAATTTGGGAAGTGCTCCCAACAGAAAAGCGTAGGATTAAGTCCCTGACTTAACTGGTTGAGTGGCTTTGAGCAAGTCGCTTTGACTCTTGGAGCCTTGGTTTCCTCATCCATACACGGGGATTATAATACTCTCTTCCCATGGTAGTTGCAAGAATTTAACAAGGTACAAAGGGACTTAGTACAAAGTTAGTGTGTAGCATGAGTAAATAATGGGTGAGTTTCTATCTCTCTGAGTCTCAAGTTCCTTGTGTATAAAGTAGAGGTAAAATGCTTTTTTTTTTTTTTTTGGTAGGTATGGTAGTACATGTCTGTAATCCCAGAACATAGCAGGCAGAGAAAGAGGACTGCTACAAATTCAAGGCTAGCTTGGTCAACATAGTGAGTTCTAGCCAGACAAGCCAGGGTTACATAGCCAGATTGTGTCTCAAACAATAAACAATAACAAAAAAACATTTCTTGAATGCTGGTTAATAAATATGAAAGACCTGAGGACCATGCTTCTCATAAAATACATGTTCAAAAATGAATGTTTCCAAAAGCAAGTTCTCTAGGAGATATCAGAAGATCGGTGTTCATAGTAGCGCTGATACGTAGAAGCAAGCCAAATGTCTATTGATGAGTGAGTGTATAAGCTATGTGTGTATGTAATCCATTTAAGAAGCAGTCCATTCTGCTATACCGATGAACCTTGAGTATATTATGTTCAGTGAACTGAGGCAGCCAGAAAACAGCACATACTGCAAGATCCCACTTACATGGGGCAGTGGAATAGTCAAATCATGGGACATAGAGTAGAATGACAGTTGTGGAGACAGAATGTGGAGAGGACAGAGATTCTTCAATTCTGTAAGATGAAGCACTCTGGAGATGAGGGGTGGTGATGGATGCACTAGAGCGTGAATGTACTAACGCCAGGGAGCTGCGTGATTAAAATGGTTAACATGTCATGTTCATGTCATGTTAAGGTTCATGTCACGTCTATTTTATAATAAAAACATTTGGAAAACAAATACCAATTCCCTTCCTCTTTCTGAGAGACCATGAGCTACCCAATGGTGACTCAGCTGATAAGTAGACCAGCCCATCTCTAAGATCCTTCAGGCCTGGGACTCAAGAATACAGAAAGAAACAGGCTTCTGCCACAAATGCCTCCTGCCTCCTTGACCATCAGGACTGGTGGATGCTCCCCAGGAAAAACCAACATTCTGATGGGGAGTGTGATGCAGACCATCAGATGATGGTGCCATGTCCTCCTGCAGGCTCCAAATGAAGCCCTTCTCTGTCCCCAACCCTCCCACAGTTGACTACCAGCAACATTTCCTCCATGCTGGGTCCTGGCTGCAGCACTGGCCCATGATCTGCATCCCACAGATTTGGGGAAGAGATGGGAAACAATGGGATCCAGGAGTGCACACCAGGTCCCATGTTCCTCAGACCTTTTCCTGAATATCTCTACTTGAATCTGCATCTAAGTCGCACAAGCCTTGGACCGTGCTTCATGCACCACATCGTGTCTGTTGTGTGATACACTCTGCTATGTGCCATCTTTACTGTACTGGGTCCCCGCCCTTGGCACTACATGCCACAAGGGAATACCAGGCTGTGTCCAGGAATGAATCTGAAAAGAGCCCAGATCCCCACTTCCAGAGGATTTGGTCAAGTGGGTCCTTCCACATGTTCCAATTTTCTTCTCTGTCAAATGAGGTGATGATTCCAAGTTTGTGGGGTATATGATTCAGATTGAGGGCGCCTCTGGCATAGTACCAAGCTGGTGTTCAGTCACGATAATATCTAATGATGATCCCTGGCCCTAACACACCTCCAGCTTGCTAGCCCCATACCCACCCTTAACCTCTACTTGGGTTTCTTGCATCCTCTGCAGAAGACATCTAGAGAGTTCCAACCAAGGCGTGGTAGATGGTCCAGAGACGGGCAAGTGTCTTGGGAGAAGGCCTTAACCTCCATCTAAAACACCATCCTTGCTCCTCACCCCCCCAGAAATATCTCCTTAGCTCAACCTTTCCACACCTCTTTAAACATGGCCTGCTCTGCCAAACCAAAAGAACAAGGGCACCCTGGATTCTCACCCTGACACTCACCAGCTGGGTGGTGCTGAGCAAGGGACTCAACCTCTCTGAACTTCACTGTCCTCAGACATAGAATGGCCAGACAATGTCACAGGTTTGTGAAGACCGGATACTAGTGAAACCAAAGAAAAACTCCAGTGAGCAGACAAAGGTCAGAAGATAGCAAGAGCAGGCAGAGAGGATGCGCATGTGTAGAGCTCTCAGGAGTAACAGGACTGAGGTAGCCACAGTGAATTGTGTCTGCTCTTCAATGGCCTCAGTGCAGGCAGAACGACAGGACTCCTAAGGATAGCTCTCTGTGATCTGGACCCACATGTCCTTACAACATCATTGCTTACTGACCACTGGTACATCCCTTCCTCTGTGTATTTATCCCTGCCTCCATATGACCTCAACTTCCTGTCTCTAGAAGAAGCTAGCTTTGGCTCTGTGTGACCTTGGACCTGGCACTCTTGTTTAGATAAGACAAAATAAATTGGTGAATCTAGGCATGGTGGCACATGTCTTTAATCCCAGCACTTGGGATATCACTGTGCGTTCAAGGTCACATAGTGAATTCCAGGTCAGCCTGGGCTAGAGTAAGACCCTACCTCAAAAAAAAAAAAAAAAGAAAAAGAAAAAGAAAGACAGGAAGGGAGGAAGAAAGGAAGGGAGGGAGGGAGGAAGGAAGGAAGGAAGGAAGGAGTTGGTGAGTTCCAAGGGCCAAGAGGACTCTCAAGAAATGCTTGTCTATAATCATGGCCTCTTCTCCTGTGCCTCCCACAGCAGCTGTCAGCAATCAGCTTCCAGGGCCTCAACAGCAGCGAAGCTCACTTTTCCTTCCCTAAGGCCCAGATGCAGCATCCAGAGGAAAGAGTATAAAGGAAAATTACCCTGCATGGACCTGGGCCAATACTGGCTAGCAGGCTCACAAAGAGGGGAGCTGGGGGCCTGGCAGGCCCTTCCTGAGCCATGGATTTGGCCCCATGCCTTGACCCTGGTCTGAGCTAATGAAGCGGTGGGTGTGCTCGGCTCAGGACTCCTCTGGGACACTCCCACTCATTGGCATCCAGAAACGGGGAGGAGGAGGAAGGAAACAGACAGGCCTTTGTGAGGAAGAAAAAAGGTCCCACCCTGGCATGCTGGGGGTCCCCTGCCATGATGGAGGAGCCCCCCATACCCACAGCTCAAGTCTCACTTCTGTGCATCATATATGGTGTACCAGCCCAGTGTCATATACTCTGTGTGATTATGCCACACAGGTCCGTGTTTCTCAGACCTTGTCCTGAATCTGCATCCAAGTCACCCTAGCCTTCGACCATGCTTCATGCACCACATCGTGTCTGTTCTATGATACACTCTGCTGTGTGCCATCTTCACTGTACTGGGCAGCCCTTGGTACTACACACCACAAACCTTGTTCTGGGTCTCCATGAACTGTGTCTCCACCCCAAGGCCATTCACAGCCTAAGGGATGGGGGAATGCAATGTTATGAGCATGGAGGGCAGGCTCTGGGATACACTGCTAGCCTCTGTCTCCATGGAACCCTGCCAAAGCAACTTTCCTGGCCAATGCTTTGGCTTCTGTAGCTCTAAAATGGAAATGACAGCCACAGTCATCAAACACAGTTATATGGGAATTAAAGTAGGTAATGTGCATAAGGGTGCTTGGCCCAGTGCCTGGCACAGTTGGCTTTGAAATGTTGCCTGGGGTCTGTGTGGCAAGCACCACGATCCCATTCCTCAGTACCTACTGTGCACGAGACATTGCACGTTGGAGAAATTTTTAAAAATCACCTGCAAGAGGACGTGTTGATCTCCTGTTCTACTAAGGAGAAATCGGAGGTTGAGAACAGGGTGGTGCTTCGTGGTAGGTCACGGAGGAAGGGAAGCTGGGAGAGAGAGACACAGAGGACTGGACATTTGAAGACATAGAACATGGATTATTAGTGAGCTATGGGAAAGTGGAGGCAGACTGCAAGTGAGCACAAGGGGTCTTTTGGGGAGTGATGAAATGTTCTCAACCTTGATTGTGAAATTGGCCAAATAACTAAATATACTCAAAATCACTGAATTCATGAAAACCAATGAATTATGATAAAAATTGTATGTGAATTGACTTTAATCAATTATGTAAATTATATTACAAGAATGCAGTTTCTAAAACTAAGATAAGCCCATAGCACTTGGCAAGACACGGCCCAGATGGGAATGGCCTGGAGCTGCTGACTCCAGAGGGTGGCTACGTAAACCTCTGCAGACTAGGTGGGCAGCCAAATCTCTCAGAGTTCAGGAGAAGTGCAGATTCCCAGGCCCCACCCCAGCCTTGGAGCATGTTAGGTCTGGGTAGAGTCTGGGAATCCAATTGTGAGGATCAGCCACCAATGGGAACCACTCGGCAAGGCCAAGGTTGGGAAACCGAGGCCAGGTGGGAGAGAACTGTCAGGCCTGGCTGAACTCACAGAGGAACAGCCAGTACTAGAGCCCAGGCCCCTTCCTCTCTTCTCCTCTCCTTTCCTCTGGGGCCTCCCCTTGCTGCAGCTGTGACTCAGAGCTGAGTCATCCCATGGCACCCACAGGAGAAAGTCTTAGGATAAACAACCCCACACAAAGCTCCCTGATCTGAGGAACAAGATAGGCCCAGTGGGTCCAGAGGAGGGAAGAGAACATGCAGGGTGGAGTGGGAAACCAGGGTTCCCCAAACCTGACCTCTCCTCTTAGTCATGGACTTGTGCAGGGCCCAGAAGAAGGAGCTTCTGGGACTGTGGAGATGGTCCAGTGAATAAAAGCACTGTGCACAAGCCCAAAGACCTGTGTTTAATCCCCAGCACCCATGTACAAAGCCAAGTGAGGCATGCACACCTGTAACCTCAGTGCTAAGTGGGATGAAAATAGAGAATTGTTAGAACTTCCCGGTCAGCCAGTCTAACCAAGACAGGGAGCTGGGCAGGAGAGATGAATCAGCAGTTAAAGGTGCTTGCTTACAAAGCCTGATGGCCCAAGTTTGATTCCCCAGGACTCACATAAAGCCAGATGCACAAAGTGGCACATGAATCTGGAGTTAGCTTGCAGTGGCAGGAGGCCCTGGCAC
>PVHP010042490.1:0-15042 GCA_004024765.1 Zapus hudsonius
CACACACACACACACACACACACACACCAAAATAAAAATACATTAAGTCAAACTAAAGACATTGCAAGAAGAGGTGCCGTATAGGAGACTGGTCTAGCCTATCTGAGCAAGAATGGAGTAGCTTGGTACTCTTCATGAGAGTGGACCATGGACTAGGCATTGCTCATCCTCGTGTCTTCCTGTGTCCCTGGTTGCTATGCTCCGATCTGTTCTACACACAGCAGCCGGTGAGAGCAAACTGCCAATGCTTTCCCATGGGACAGAGCATTTCATGGAGGACAGGGGTGGAAATCTGGCTTGTCTTCCCAAACCAGTACTGGCTGCTCTTCACGCACTCATTTCACTCCAACCTTATTGGCTTTCCGCATTCTAAATTACCATGCCACGTCCAGATGTCCTCTCGGAGCCCTCCCTAGAGGGACCATACTGTTCTGAAGTGGAGATCAGGCATCAGGCTGATTACCAGCTGGGAAGCCTTTCAAACATGTCCTGTTCATCAAGTGCACAAACTTCTTATCTGACATCCTGCCTTGTGAGTAATCTCATTGACTAAATGTATGTTTGTTGGACGGAATCCTTATGGTTCCCTCAGAAACATTAGCAAGCAGAAGGGCTTCTGTAATTTAGGGGATATGGTTGTTGAGATGTAAGTTGGATTTATCTTATCTTTGAGTATTTATTTATTCCTGAGAAGGTTTCCTTGCTCACCTTGGGGTATTAGATATCTAACTGGCTATGGACTTGAATTTCTGACCTCTGGTTACCGTGATTATATTGTGTGTCATCATTAGTTGTTATCAAGTAAGCAAACAATTAATTAATCACATTTACTGTAACAGAAATTAATGTAGGACTGTTCCCTGTGCTGTGCTAGAAAACTAGAATTTTCATTGCTGGTAAACATCTAAGCTGCCCAGGAAGAGATGCTGAAGTTGTGGTTATTTTCCAAATGCTTTGCCTTTTTTTGTACTTTGTTTGGAAAGGCCAGTGGCTGTTCTGTGATAAACGTCTTGAGATGGAGGTTGGAAGAGCAAGAATGCTGTTAACATAATCAAGTGAGCTCCCACAACTCTACTTCCACCACCAGGAGTCTGCAGATCAGAAGCCTGTCAATCAGGGAAATCTTGTTGGTCAATTTTAGGGACACCTGATGGTTCTTATAGGAGCTTTGAGTGTGTCAAGCTATTCACCATGGCTCCTGGTTTCATTGAAGGAAGAAGACTATTTTAAGAAATCGGGGCTTGGTGTTCTCTCTCTCTCCCTCTCTCTCTCTCTCTCTCTCTCTCTCTCTCTCTCTCTCTCTCTCTCTCTCTCTCTCTCTGTTCTCAAGGAAAGGGTGGTATTATTTTTGTAAAGCATTATCAAACAAGAACCCCATTGCTTAAACAGTGTGCAACAGTATTTTCTAATATAATCAGGAAACACCATTATCTGATAACAAGAAACATTTGTGCCCTTTATACAACATTTGAAAAGACATTTCAATATATTTAAAAGAAAGCCTTGGAACAAGTCTTCAGTGGGTAATTCCTGACAGGGCAGGCAGACTAATGGGACATGCTATGCACCTGTTATGAAATAGAGCATGCCACACACTGGAAAGACAAAGAAGGATCACTCCCACAGTGATCAGCCTCAGTGAAAGGGGAATTATCAAAATCTATCAGGTCTACCTTTAAGCTTCTGCTTTGGCAAATAAAGCCCCCATATTGTTATATTCAGCAGTTTAAGTCTTCCGGATCATCTTGCATAGATGGACACATACTACGTTGAGACCCCCAGTACTGACTCCTCAGACATCATGGAAGTAAATACAATGCATACCCAGGAGGCAGCCACTCTGCTTGAACCAGTGAATTTGCCAGAAATCAATACAAATTTCTGCTTTCGATCGAGGCTGTGAATGGCCAACCAGGATCAAGGAAGGAAGTAGCTGATAAAGGAATGAATATGAATATTTAAATAACATGGACCTTTTTATTCATTGAATAAATAACTAGACCACAATAAAATGATCCGTTATTGGTATAAACGTTTACCACTACCGATGTGATAATAAAAGTTAGCCAGGAGATATGTTCAGAATTAGCTTTTCACAGAAAATAATCTGATATATATACATATATATATGTATATGTATATATATATATATATATATATATATATATATACTTAAAGAAGTCACTAAATTATACAAGGGAGGAATGTTCATGAATTTGTGAAGACAAAACAGAGATAAATTTTGTGGTTCTAAAACAGAGTATCAAGAGCAGCTGAGTTTAACTTTTTTGGAAAATTATCATTTTCATTCATTGAACTTGGTTTTCTCTGGGTCATAGGCTGCTACTTGACTCAGATTCTACCACTTGCTTTACTGTCACTGGAAAAACTTCGCTTTTGCATTATTTTCCACATAGCTATCAAATCACTTTAATATATTTGATTTATTTGTTTACGTGAGAGATATAGAGACAGAAGGAGACAGAGAGAGCACGAGTGAATATGGGAAACCAGAGCTTCCTGGTGCTGCAAGCAAACTATAGACACATGAACCACTTTGACATCTTGCTTTACAAGGGTACTGGGGAATTGAACCCAGGCCATCAGGTGCCTCCTCTTTAACCTGCAAACTATTTACTCCCCTGGTGGAACTTTTCATTATTTTTAAAAATATTTTATTTATTCATTTTCAAGCAGAGATACAGAGAGAGAGAGAGAGAGAGAGAGAGAGAGAGAGAGAATACACCAGGACCACCACCTTGTGGGTCTGGCTTATGTGGGTCCTGGGGAATTGAACCCGGGGCCTTAGGCACTGGAGGCAAGTGCCTTAACCGCTGAGCCATCTCTCCAGCCCGAACTGTTCATTTATTGAAGGAGATCTTGGTTGAGTTCTAGGTCAGCCTGGGCTAGATTGAGGCACTACCACAAAAAAAGGAAATACAGTTTCATACAGGTTTAAGCCACGTGCTCTGAATTCAGCTTAAAAAAAATGTCAGCTCCAGCTTGGTATTATGAAATCACTGTTGGTAGAATAAAACATAAGGTTATAAAGGAACTTTCAAAATCATGAAATTAGGCTTGTTGAGAGTCATGTGGGCTGAAATGACCAAATTAAACCCTTTAAAATGAATAATTTACATTCTACGAATTTTTCTTAATAAGAAAATCAGGAAAACCGTGTAAAAGTAAGGCTTTTTTTTTACCATTATAGTGGCAAGTTAGTTTTCAAAATATCACCTGGAATGAGAACAGCATGTTATGTCTGGTTAACATAACTAAGAGGAAAAGCTGAAGATTGAAGTTACCATTAGCTCCCTTCTGTGCAGAATGGGAACTGGGACTGACAGGGCCTGTTGGGGATCATCATGGAGCTTTGAAAGATATATGTGGATGGTCACTGCTAATATGTTAAGCACCTTTCTGTCACTCAAGGAAAACCCCCGGGACAGTTAATATAGAGCGAGCCAAGGCTTATGTGGCTTACACTTTGGATATTTAAGTTCAAAACCAAGGTGGTCAAATGAGTGCTTACATCTCAAACTAAAAAGTGTGGGAGTGTGAAAGAGACAGAGAAAGGAGGGTGGGGTGGAGGGGAGAAGAGTGATCCAACTGGAGTCCCCCAGTTCTCTTTGAGGGCAGGACAGCACTGAGTCCTACTCCTCAGCCCCTTCCAGTACCGCCACCCTGGGGACCAAGTTTTACCTGTGATTCTTTGGAGGACCCTCACCCCAGCCGTACCAGCTACCTTCCTTTGGGGGTGTGTTGACTGGGCCCTGGGCTTCTTCCTCATTTGCTTCACCTGCTTATCACAGTACTTACAAATCACAGCAACTGATTATTTGCTGATTAACTGCTTCTTACTGGCTGAAAAGAAATTCCCTTGAAAATCTCATTTTGAGAGAGAGCTCAGCAAATTCCATGTGCTCCATATGTGGGTGTTCTGCTTTCCTGAGTCTGATGAGGTTACAAGTTATAAGAGGCTCATTTTGGGGTAATTATAGCTTTCAATGCACCCAGAAGGCTATTATACGTTGGCCATATCTAATGCATATAATAAATAATTAATTGAACAAATAAATAACTAAAAATTACAGCTCACACAATCTACTCATTAACTTACCCAGGACTAGCCTAGCTCTTGCAATTAATTTTAGATTCTCTTGTATCTCCTTTATTAAGTAAGCTGAAATGAAATAGAAATGATATAATTGTTTTTGCTTTCTCATTTGGAGAAATACTCATAAAGGCTCAGTCCTCAGAAAGTAAGCACACAGAAAATGGGAATAGATAATCCCTATTCAGTTCATTAAATTCTGAGCAATTGTAGTGATAGTATTCCAGTGTCTAGGGTGTTATAACTCCCTTGGATTTATAAACATAAAAATATTATATATTTTTTCATGTCAGAATCATTTAAGGGATACCTGAGACTTATTTGTCTTTGATAATTTCTGTTATGTGTTGTTACCACAAAAAGCTTCCTGCTCTTTGATGACTGCTACAGATTCATGTCAGGGGCGAATCCTGTCTTCCATCCCCATGTTTCTGCCTGGCATTCTTAGAGGGTGGAACCCAGACACAGAGTTGCCTATGTCTTCTGGGAAATGAAGGTCAGTGAGTGCAATCTTTAGAAACAGGGACGTGGATGTTTTTCTTTAGGGGAATCCTGTAGAACTTGAGGCAGGTGATGGTGGTAGTAGTGGGCAGTGTTTACCACGGTGAGTTTTTCACAGTGTTAATTTCATGGGTTCTCCAATGGATGTTGTGGACACTCAGGCAGGGGGTGTACTCTAGCCCCCAGTCTGTTGATGGATCATTAATTATCTGTGCAGGAAAACCTCTTTCAAGCTCATTGTTTTGAGCTCCTGAGAGCTTCAGATACCATTCAATGATTATTATTTTTGCAATCCAAAAATCAGTAGAGTGAATAATAGCCCACATAATTCATCTGGAGGGATCTTGACTTGATTAAAATGAATCGCCCAGGCTCATGATTTCAATTCAAATTGGCAGTGCAACGATGTGGTTCCAGTAAACTGGACTCGGAGTCAGAAGGGCTGATGGAGGCTGGAGTCCACTTCTGTGAGCTGAATGACTTTGGCAAAAAAAAAAAAAAAAAGGTGCTTTCTGAATCCTATTTCTCTTATTTGTGAAATAAAAGAATTGAGCACAAGGCTCATGATAGCTCCAAATTTCAATCTAACTCTGAAATTTATAATTTATTATACAGTTCTCGGCTCCCTTGGAAGTGTTTTGTCTCATGATCCTTTGGAAGAAAACAGGAAACATTTGCTTTTCTTTCTTTCATCTCCCCATTCATCGTGAGCTTTGAAAATCCTCTCTGCCTCTTTCGGATGCTCTGTCCTGGCCCAGGCTGTGCTGTCACAGAGAACAACATTGTCAGCTGGAAGAGTACAGTGGGGGACACACATCCCTTTTTGAACCTGGCTTGCTAAGAGAAGGGCTTTGTCTCCAAATGAATGGTAGCATATGGCTAATTTGTTTGAAGGAAGAAAAAAATTAAGTCCCTACAAATGCTGTGTCCCCCATGAAGGAAGATCTGTGGGGAGCAGGGGAACCGTCTGATATCTGCCATGGTTGTGAACACAGCTGTCCCTGGTGAGGACACCTGAGACAGCCAGCCTGACGTCCTTTCTCCTCACCGGTGACAGTTGTAGAGTGCAGGGGAGCCATCAACTTCTTGGTCATCCTCCAAGGTGAACAAGGTCAGTTTTTAAGAGCCTGTTGTCAGAGAACCATCTTTTACACCGGTCTTCTGACCTCACAGATCTTGGGGCTGGTGCTGACGTCTGTGAGTCCCCTGCAGCCTGATTCTGCGCGTCACCTTCTGGCCTTCTCTGCGCAACACCTCATCTGGGTTCTGTCAGCCCAGACAGATTTTCAGAGAGCAAGACTACAATTCGTCTACGTAGCCATCATCCGACTGGAATATCATGATTGTCTTCATGAAGAACCCCAGAAGGAAAGCTGCCCTTCAGTGTTTGGTCCTCATATTAAACCATGGAGTTTGTCAAATGTTCGTCATAGGAGAGAAGATCACACCGTTATTTGTTATATTAGCATTTCATTTAGAACATTACCATTTCTTTTAAAAAATATTTTATTTATTCATTTTAAGCAGATATGTATGTACATCTATATCTATGTCTATGTCTATGTCTATGTCTATATATCTATATCTATATCTATATCTATATCTATATCTATATCTATATCTATATCTATATCTATATCTATATCTATATCTATATCTATATCTATATCTATATCTATATCTATATCTATATCTATATCTATATATCTATATCTATATCTATATCTATATCTATATCTATATCTATATCTATATCTATATCTATATCTATATCTATATCTATATCTATATCTATATCTATATCTATATCTATCTATATCATCTATATCTATATCATCTATCTATATCTATATCATCTATATCTATATCTATATACAGAGAGAGAGAGAGAGAGAGAGAGAGCGCACCAGGGCCACCACCTTGTGGGTCTGACTTCTGTGGGTCCTGGGGAATTAAACCCAGGGCCTTAGGCACTGGAGGCAAGTGCCTTAACCGCTGAGCCATCTCTCCAGCCTGGAACATTATCATTTCAAATTGACTTTCCTCTCCTCAGAGTATATATAAATATTTAGAATTTCCAAACTCCCAAGAGAACAGACACTTTAAGAAAAAGTACAGTTCCTGTTTTCTTTTTCTTCCTTTCTTTATTTTATTATTTTGTTTTGTTTTGTTTTGAGGTAGGGTTTCACTCTAGCCCAGGCTGACCTGGAATTCACGATGTCATCTCAGGCTGGCCTCGAACTTCCAAACTCTGGGTGGCGATCCTCCCACCTCTGCTGCACCCCCAAGCCTGGCTAGTTCCTGTTTTCTTAAGTGATGGAGATGCTCTCAACACAAATCATATTCAGCATTTTAGTTCTTATGAGCAAAATAATGAGTGTTTGCCATTTGGGTAAAACCCGTTTTGGGAGTGACTTCTTTCTAGATTTCTGATATTTCTTGGCCATGATCACACTTGCCCCTCTACTGACAATCCCGGAATGGAGATGAAAATATAAGGTTTTAATTTTTCTTCCTCTTGTAGCATAATAGGCCAACAGTTCTGCGAGGGTGGCACCCATTTGTGGAGGGACACTGCATATACTAACTTCAAAAGGTTAATCTGTGACTCAAATTTCTGGAGTTAATTAGGGGCCAGAGTTTAGACTGGAAAGAAGAAAGTCAACAGATTGCTTGCTTAGTCCTTATTTTAGTCCTGGCCTAGTGTGGCAATTTTCTTATAGGTATGACCTGTATTAATAGTGTTGAGAAGTAGCTGAAAGTTAAGAGGTTTAGGAAGATAGTATTTTATAGCCTAGGAAGCATTTTACAAGTTTTTGGAGAGATGAGACATTTCACATCTAGTGCTGTGAGTAATTTCCCAGTCGCCTTTTTGTCCACAGCCATGGAATAAATACAATTTTGTCCCACAGTTGCTTATAGAAAACCATAAACATAGAGGATTGTTTGTGTTTGTTTTGTCTCACAGAAAAACTTTACAAAGAGGCAGAGTTACGATGTTTAGTTTAATTGTATATGGATGGGTTGGGTGAGAGTTGTCTATACCTGTGATTAAGACTTTTGCTAATGTGTGATCATTCTTGCTATGACTCCACTGAGGAATCTCCTGCAGGAGCTGAGACAAAATTCCTGGAGAGATGGCTCAGTGGTTAAGGTACTTGCCTCCAGTGCCTAAGGCCCCTGGTTCAATTCCCCAAGACCCACATAAATTAGACCCACAAGGTGGTGGCCCTGGTGCTCTCTTTCTCTCTCTCTCTCTCTCTCTCTCTCTCTCTCTCTCGCTCACTCACTTGCTATCTCTATCTCTCTGCTTGAAAATGAATAAATGAAATAAAATAAAATAAAAATTCCTGGAGGTCCACCCTAGATGGATGGCAGCATTTGTAGTTGGCTGTCTTGGTCTGATCCATACATATGATAGAAAAATATAGATGAGTCATGAATACTTTATGTGGCGGTCTCCTCTTCATACATCCTTTCCCACAATAATTCTGAGGAATTCCTTATGGCCAGTTGTGTCTCCTGAAGAAAATCCCAAGTATTAATCCTGGTACCTGCAGACCTCTTCCCTTGGCTTCTGACTACCTCTGCTATCTCTTCACTCTGGCCCAAACGTACATTATTTTTCCAATATTTTAAACTGTTGTACCTTGCCTGCTAAATTTCTAACATCTCTTTCTGTGTGGATTTCATATTCTTATACCTTTCTTTTTATAAAATTCAAAATTCTTTTCTATTAATTCTTATTCGTGGTTTCCTTTTGGGGAATTTCTTTAATGTTCTACCATCACAAAACACAATTCAAGATTTTTCTTCCCATGTTTAGCCCTTATTAATTAAATCATCACATTTTTTTTCATTGCTCTCACACTGTCTAACAGGAAGAAAGATTGGTTTTGGCTCATGGTTTCAGGAAGTTTCAGTTCAAGGTTTTCTCTATCCCTTTCTGTGGACCTGAGGTTAATGTAAAATATCACAGTGGTAGCCCATCATGGGCAAAGCCACTCACTTCATAGTGACCAGGAAGCAGAGAAAGAGAGAATGCCTGTGCCAGTGGGTGTCTGCCTTCTTCCCCTTTTATGCCTCCTGGGCACCCAGACTCTTGATGATGTCACCCACATTCAGATGATTCCTCCCACTTGGCTAACTATCTAGACATTCACAAAGATGTGCTTTACTAATTTCCTACACATTTCTCATCTAATATGGCTGACACTATTAACAATACAATCTTATTTCATTTTCAGCTACATACATGTGCATACAAATTGTATCTTACTTATGCATCCATAGTGCTTACCCATGCTTACCTAATAGAATCCATCATTTCTTCAATGCCAAAAAACCAGAAAGGAATAAGGGACCTCAGAAAGGTACCTTCAAAATTGGCCAGCCCATCGGAAGCAGAGTGGATAGTTGACTCTGAATAATAATGGGTTGTTTTGTATTCATCTATGTTCGCTGCCTATTTCTCTACCTTCAGATATGGTGAAAGCGCCTTTGAAATTCTTACATCTCTACACTGTTAACATGTGCTCTTGGGCTAGAGAGATGGAAACTAGAATATTTGCAATGAGAGAATGATAACAAGCAAGAAGGACTTCCAAGGAGAATACAGGAACTGCTGGCTTGGTTATCTTCCCTTTTATAACATCCTATAGGCTCGAGGTTTCATTTCAATAAGAGAAATTCCATTTCCTTACAGTACCCTCTCACCTCCTTGCGTTCTCTTCATGGTTTTTGTGATGTCCTCTTGTTCTGCAGGAACCTTCCCTGAGCTAGCATAGCCTTTCCTGGCTTCCTACAACGCTGTGATTAGAAGCGTCTCCCAAGCAGTGGTCTGAGCATCTGAGTGATTGGGTTTTTAAAGCTTCACAGGGGCAGGATTTACTGCAAGACTTAATACTGTAGCCATTTTCAACACTGTTCATGCCCCTGGGTCTACTCTATTCTGCTAGACATTATGCTGGAGTTTGCCCATGTGACTTCACTCATGTGAGACCAGGTAAGCAGAGAATTGCAACTGAATCTTGGTCTATAATCAAAAACATCCATTTGTGGTTAAACATTCTTAAGGCTGCATTTAGGTCTTCCAAGTCTATCAAAAATTAAGGTGCTGGGGAAACCCAGCTCTCTGAGGGGAGGGAACCTTCCAACAGGGAACCCAGCTGTCTTTCCCTAAAAGTTGAACTTCTTTTCATTTCATTCTTTCATGATTTCATCTTGGATTTTCTTTATTGGGTTCTTCTCTCACAAATCCTGTGACCCATATGCCCGGCCATTTCGACATTAATGCATTGATAAGTATAATGTATGCATTAAGAGCTTTTTTGCTGTGTGACATGCTATTTTGTCACGGAATTCTCAGGAGAGATCACACCAGTGTCAGTATGGGTGGAAGTAGAGGAGTTTATTAACCCAGGGCCTGGAGTGAGATTACTCTCAGAATGCTCCAGTCCCGAGTCTAGTTTGTATTTTGGTTTTGTAGGTTTAGGAATAAGGCGTGGTTAGCCAGCAAAGCCGTGGTTTCCAGAAGCAGACGTGTCATTTAGCAGCTGTGGTCAGAACAAAGAAATGGGCACAAGGGCCAAATTCAAAACTGAGGATGTGGCAATTGTACAGTTTCAAAAGTTTCCAAACAACATACATGAATCAAAATAACTTTTCAGAACACAATTTCCCAAAACATGCGTATCAATTCTTCCTGCACTTGGGTTCCCCTGTCTGTTGCCCAGGCCGACACTCTAACCTGGTATAAACTATCCTCTCTGCCTTCTCTTCAAGGACTCCTTTCAGCAAGGTTTTTCTCAAAGACGCTAAGCTGACATGGTTTTCTCTTCTCTGTAACTTTCTTTTCTGTTTTTATTATGCATAATTCCATACATTGTATGAGCAAACCTTCTCACTGCTGAATGGCCATTTTACCTTTCCTAGCTTCACTATTTCCCGCTCTCAGAACCAGGTTAATCTTCCTACAAGAGTGTTTCTCTGTGTTGCTCAGATGCCTCTAGAAGGCCTTGCTGTCTTCTGTCGAGCCCCTGCCTTAGACAACCTCCCTCAGCCTTTCACTACTAACCCCAACCCACCTCTCCAATGACCTCTTCTCCTGATTGCTTCTGGGGCACAGGAACACTTGTTCAATCCCACCTGCAAGGCCCAACTGTTTTGAAGTTTCACCTCCTTGTCTCTGCCCCCTTCTTAAGTATCTTTCCCATTCTTCTAGGACATGTTGAAGGTTGTTATCCACTTGTCATGGTTTGATCCAGGTGTCCCCCACAAACAAATGAATGTGTTCTGATAGATCGATCCTCAGCTGATAGAGCTGTGTTGTCGGGGGCGGGCTTATGGGGTTCTAAGCCAGCTTCCCCTTGCCTTTGTTTGGCACACCTTCCTGCCGCTGTTTCCAGTGCTGTGGCAGAGGTGATGTCCACCCCTCTGCTCATGCCTTCGTTTTCCCTGCCAGGATGGAGTCTCCCCTCAAGTCCTTAAGCCAAATAAACCCATTCCTCCACAAGCCGCTTTGTTTGGGTTCTTCCTGCGCAGCAACTAGAATGCTGACCGCAACACCACTATTGTGTGTATTTACCTTACTCCTATTGCCTCTACTCTCTGAGCCCTCATCACTGATGGATTATGTCAGAATTAATTTCACTAATGTTTTATTTGTGCTTAATCGACCTGTATACTTTTTGAAGGTTAGAAGTTGTGACTTTGTCCTTCTCTGCATACTACATAACACCCAAGACAGTGCAATTTTAGCAGACAAGTTACATGAAGTTGAAGTGCTTCTGTGTTCTGTGTTTCTGAAGTGTTTCTAGATTATCATGCACAGGCCCAGGAAATGCTAATTTTTTTTTTTTAGGAAAACTAAAAAAAGCAATTCCTTGGTAAAATAGTTCCTACTTTGCACTTTCATAGTGTGCCTTTGAATGCTTATTGAGCGCTGATCATTACTTACTTATCACGTGATAGGTTCATCTAGAATTGTACTACACTTTGAAGACTGAAAAACGGTACACTTGAGGCTTGAAGTGTGATATCTGAGGACAGAATAGATGAAGGCATAGAAATAGAGGATTTCCATTTACAAAATTTCTTTAATAACAAATTAAGTTGCTCCCAAAGAATCCTATTTCTTGAAGGGAAAAATGGTTTAGTTGCACTACAAGATGCATTTACTTCTCCAAAGTTTCAACAGTAGAGAATTCAATAGGTATAAATGAGAATGTCACCCCGCAGGAGCAAACCATACTGCTAAACAGCCTATGTGCCTATATTAAGCCATATTAGAGAAGAAATTCAAATTCCCTCCAGACAGCTTGTGTGGTTTAATCCTTTTGCTGTTATTAGGATGGAGGCTATGACACAAAATTTCAGAGAAAAACAGCAGAAGTAAAAGAAAAGAGAAAGGAAAAATTAGAAAACTCATCATGAAAAAAAAAAGGAGCAGAAACACTGGCAGAGTGGTGAGTGCTTATTCTTAAGATTATATCGCCACCTAGTAAAGCAGCGCAGAAATACATGCTGGGGACCAGCCTCAGCCCCTGATGGGCTCCCTCCTCTGGGGGAGCCTTTCTTCCCCATCTTTCTAAACCCTCACACAGAATGTCAGCCAACAGCCTTCTGCATACCCAGCATTCTGCCTGAGCTCCCACGCTCCTACTCACCCGGGTTTCCAAGTCGTCAGCACACATTTGAGCAATGCAGGCGGGTGAGACTTTCCACCTGTCAGTCTCTGATCTCCCCTTGGGACCACTCCCTCCTGTCATCATTCACCACTCCTAACTAACTGAGCTGGGCTGTTTGTTATGCCAGGATTTTGCCCTGATTTTCATTTCTTCCTGGCAAAAGACAAGGCCTACTCACTATCTTTCTTTCAAAGGAATTATTAGAATCACAAAATAAAAAATGCTAAATAGAAAGTCCTACTTTAGGGTTGGAGAGATGGCTCAGCGGTTAAGGCACTTACCTCCAGTGCCTAAGGCCCTGGGTTCAATTCCCCAGGACCCACATAAGTCAGACCACAAGGTGGTGACCCTGGTGCATTCTCTCTCTCTCTCTCTCTCTCTCTCTCTCTCTCTCTCTCTCTCTCTGTGCTTGAAAATGAATAAATAAAATATTTTTTAAAAAAGAAAGTCCTACTTTAAACATGCAGGTCTTAGAAATGATAGCAGACTCCCTAGCAAGAGATGACACCCCCCAATAGCATATCAGCCAGGGTCCAGGTAGGAAGAGACGAGAAAAGCAAGAGTGCAGCTGCTTGGGGAGCTGGTCAACCTGCATCAGACAGACACTAAGACACCCAAAATGTCCCAAAGCCAATTCCAGAAGCTGCTAAGCGCTCAACAATACAGTAGGCTTAAACTACCTGCCATGGCGAAGGGAACTTTGTGGAAGAGGGGATGGAAAGATTGTAAAAGCCCTGGTAGTGGGGGACACCCAGAGGCTTCGTCCCCCCACCCAAGAACCCACTGCTGCTAACACATGGTCCTCAAAGCCTTGATGGAGGAGGGCTCTCAGTGGAAGGGGGGCAGGGAGGAGGGAAATGGTGGTACCAACACGTGGCTTGTTCATGCAAAGGTTCTACGTAATAGATTTTTTAAAAATCGTGTCTTTAGTTTTCTGTTCTTTTAAACAAGCTTGTTTATTGTCCAGTGGATATTTGAACTGAATGCTTGATCATTCACCCTGGGAGAAGGTACACGTATGGCTTGTTAACTAAAACACGGTCCAGAATTAGAAGGTTTAGAGAGAGAGAGAGAGAGAGAGAGAGAGAGAGAGAGAGAGAGAGAGAGAATGGGCGTGCCAGGACCTCCAGCCACTGCAAATGAACTCCACACACATGCACCATTTTGTGCATCTGGCTCTATGTGGGTCCTGGGGAATCAAACTCAGGTCCTTCTCCTTTGCTGGCAAAGGACTTAACCACTAAGCCATCTCTCCAGCCCCATCTCTGAACGTTTTGAAGAAGTATGTTAAGCAACAAGCATGCAACAGTGTTTATTTAATATTATAACAAATATTTATATATATTCTATATAATATACATTTATTATATATTATATATAATATATTTATATAATATATAAATAAATTCTATATAAATATATAGAAACGGCAAAAAGAAATGACATCGACTAATTCATTTTTCCATTTTCAGTAGATAAAAATGTTTTAATCAGCATAGGTTCGAAGAGAGGAGACATGTATCTGGGACCCATTTTTTTTTAAAAGTTCAAGCAATTAATTTTTAAAATTATGAAATCTTAATAGCATTTAAAATTGATTACATTCAAGTGATCACCACTCCTTCAAGAAGCACCTCGATTCTTTTTATCTGTCCTTTCTTTTTTCTTTTTTGAAACCAAATTTACTTCAGCCCTTCAAATATCTGTATTTAACTTCAGGACTGCTTTGGCCAAGATGCACAACTTTTGACACTGTGACAGGATGCTGGGAACGACAAATGTGCTGGGTCACGTTGATAGCTATTCTGGGATCCATGTGGTCTGTGGGCTGCAGTCTGTGCAGGCTTAGCTTAGGTATCTTGGCTGAAACACTATTTTAGTGGAATATTAGGATGGAAAGTTGGGGGTGGCAGGGTGGATTTGTGTTGTGGAAGCTAATTCCATGGAGATAGTCAGAAAAGCATCAATTTGCATCATTCAGACGTGATAGAGTCTGTTTTGTTCATTTATAGCCATTTTTCTTTTTACATTAATGTAGTGGAAGCATTACTATGCCCTCAAAATGTGGCTTGGGACATGGGATATGTTTTACTTTTAGGCCATGCTTTTTTGGAGAACATACATGCCTTCCTCCCTTGCTTTTTCCTTCCTTTTTCTGACTCAGATGCGAATGTCATAGCAGGACTGAATCAGACGTTGTGGACCAGACAGAGCTAAGTTTAAAAGAGGCGCAGAGCCTGGGCTGGGAGATGCTCAGTGGAGAGAGGTGATTACCATGGAAGTGGGATCCCACATGAAGCCAGAGAGGGAGCAATCCTAGCATTCCCTGGCAAGGTGGGAGGTACCGGCGGGAGAGTCCTCAAAAGCTTATAGCCCAGCTTGCCTGGCAAACTCAGGGACAGAATAGATCCAAGGAAGTGGAAGGCAAGGGCGGACACCTGTGGTTGGTCCCTGAGCTGCTCCACATGTGTGAGTGATCTCTCTCTCTCTCTCTCTCTCTCTCTCTCTCTCTCTCTCTCTCTCTCTCTCTCTCTCTCTCTCTCTCCTCTCTCTCTCTCTCTCTCTCTCCTCTCTCCTCTCTCTCCTCTCTCTCCTCTCTCCTCTCTATCTCTCTCCTCTCTCTCCTCTCTCCTCTCTCCTCTCTATCTCTCTCCTCTCTCTCCTCTCTATCTCTCTCCTCTCTCTCCTCTCTCTTCTCTGTCTTTCTCTTTCCTCTCTCCTCTCTCTCCTCTCTCTCTC
>PVHP010042491.1:0-14965 GCA_004024765.1 Zapus hudsonius
GATGGCTCAGCGGTTAAGGCACTTGCCTCCAGTGCCTAAGGCCCCGGGTTCAATTCCCCAGGTCCCACATAAACCAGACCCACAAGGTGGTGGCCCTGGTGTTCTCTCTCTCTCTCTCTCTCTCTCTCTCTCTCTCTCTCTCTCTCTCTCTCTCTCTCTGCTTGAAAATTAATAAATAAAATATTTAAAAAAAAAAAAAGCAGAAGACTAGAAATGCTAACAAAATGCATCACCTCCTATCATCAAAAAGTAAGCATAGTACAATAAAATATTTTGAGAGAGTTGACACCATATTAACATAACAATCCTTATTGCCCCTTATTATAACTCTTGTATTTTATTATTGCTGATAAGCTCTTACTGAGACTAATTTATAAATTTAACTTTAGGAAAAAACATTACAAGGTTCATTATTACATGTGTGTTCAGTCATCCACAGGGGCTCTCAGAATGCTTCCTCCCAGTGTGGCAGCTCTACTGTACTTTGCCAGAAAAAGTTTAACCCTCTGACTCATCAGTGGACTCTGTTTTTCTTCTGACAGTCATGTGGTATACTGTTGCTTGATATGACAAATCACTTACCTTGCCAATCTTTACTTTGTTGGATGTATTTCACATAATACTAGGATAATTTGACAAATTTTATATTAAAGAACTCACCATTTGAAATAATTTTTTAAATAAAAATTTCAACTTAAAAGGGATGGAATGGTGGATCAGATGTTAAAGGTGCTTGCTTACAAAGCCTGAAGGTCTGGTTTCACATTCCCCAGTACCCACATAAAGCCAGATGCAAAAAGTGGTGCATGTGTCTGCAGTGCCACTAGGCTCTAGTGTGCCCATTCATTCTCATATTCTCATATTCTCTCTCTCTGTTCTCTCTCTACTTGCAAATAAATTATAAAAAATTAACTTGCATCTCCATTAAACCTACTTTTTAAATGAATATGTGAGGAATTCTAGGAAGATGGCAGCAAGTTAAGACCTCCAGTGCAGGCAGAAGTAAATTACATTGTTACTCTGACAACTGGAGCGGAAAAAGGAAAATTTTAGCTTGGTAAGCAATTTAGGTAGAGTCAGGGGTTCCGCATAAGCAACTTAAAACCCCAGCTGAGTAGCAAACTGCAAGTTTGGAGGCCTGGTGGTTCCACTGCAACTGCCACCACCATGGCTAGCCAAACTGCAGACAAAACAAAACAAACAGAAAAAAAATTAACAAAACCAACAACAAAAAACATTTGTATTTTCCCTTAGTGATAATTTGTCCCCAACTTTTTTTGGGCAAACAAAGTTAGATTAAGTTACCAGAAAGCTGATTGAGTGGAAGATACAAAAGATAAGACCCAGAAATGGCCCACCCCACTCAGCTTGTCAATTGTCTGTTAGCACCTGCACACAGGACCTGATAAGCCGCACCCAGCTTCTGGATGAGCAGGAAGGAAAAGTAGGCAATTTTCAGCCTCATCTACAAAGGTGTTTATACAGGTTATAAAAAAAAAATGTGGGTAAGAAGGTGATAAGGGGGAGGGAAAGCTGAGTGGGGGAGGAAGGAGCTGGTAGATACTGTGCACCCAGCATGTGAAGCACTGCCTCCTAGTGGGGAAGGGAAGAACTGACCCCTGTGTGCTCCCAGCAGTTACAACAGTGCCACCTAGTGGGTTAGGGTGGAACAGACTCCCGGATGTTCCTGAAAGGTGCAGCCCTGCCACGGAGTAAGGATAGGTGGAACTGACTCACAGCAGAAGTAGCACTGCCATCTATGTGTGAAGTGTGGAACTGAACCCTGGGACATCAGGCAGGCACAGCTTCAACCTAAATGGGGCTCCCCTACCACTCCCTGCTCCTGCAGAGGCCTGGGGAGTCACTGCAACCTCACCCACAAGCTCTCACCATAGTCCAGTGTCTCCTCCCTACAGCCACAACTCCTTGACACTTCAATCCCAACCACCTTCCCTCCAGCAAAGTACCATAGTCCATGGGTATATACATCCTCTCCTGAGCATTCCTAGGAGCGCACCTGCTGACAGGCATTATAGGCTGTGGATTTGTCTTGTAATCACAACACAGCTCCAACTCCCCCACCGATGAGCCAGCAAGGTAGCCAGCTTTAAGGGGCACTAAGCCCCAACAACTGTGGACCTAACAAAATCACCAGCCCAGTCGCTGATCTGAGGAAACACACACTCTCAGATAAAACAAGTGAGTGTCCAACCCTCTCTGTTGAGTACAGTGCACACCCTGTCCACAGTATTGAAGTGTATACATTGCAAGGACACCCCCAACCACTCCAAGTGGAAACAAAAAAGGCAGATCTCAATGTAAGAAGAATGTATCAGCTGAGGAATTCACACTAAACCCGACAAATTCCAGGGACCAACAGTTCAAAAAGCATAATTTACTAAAAATAAAACAGATATAGACCCCAACACCATCAAAATGGGACAACTTAATACTCAACTATCTTCCCTAGATAGAGTATCTAAACAAAAGTTCAGCAGAGAAATAATGGAGCTGTACAACACCACAGACCAGCTAGGGATAAAAGATATATACAGAACATTCCACCCCAAATACACAGAATTTACATTCTTCTCAGCAGCACATGGGACCTTCTCCAAAATTGACCACGTAGTAGGCCATAAAACATCCTTCAACAAATTCAGGAAGATTGATGTAATACCCTGAATCATATCAGAGCACAATGTGTTAAAATTAGAAATTAACAATGGAAGAAACTACAGAAACTACACCAACAAATGGCACCTGAATAATATGTTTTTAAACAACGAATGGGTCATTTAAGTATTAGAAGCACCAAAACTGGGAGGGGGGGAATAATCACCTTTCAAATTGGGCAAGAAACCCACTCACTGACTAGGAACTCTTAACTAGAAGTGGGAACCAGCCCAAAACTTTATGGGGAAAAAAAAAAAACCCTGGGCTCTAAGGAGAAATTGCCATTACTAGAGAACTACAAAGAGGCTAATCACAATAGAACCTTGTCAAATCACAAATGTGTATCTCATTTAACCTATACTGATCTCCCTCTCTGATGGAGACACTCTTTATATTTTGCATAAGGCAGTGAGAGAGCCTTGGTCATGACAACTCCACCAAAGAGCCACAGGCGGATATATGACAGCCAGGCAAGAGATGAACCTCCCAGGCCTATCATTTTGACCCTAAATGATACCTTTGAGAGAGTGGCAGGATAAGTGAGAGACCTATAAACACAGTCAATCTAATAATCTAGGATAAGTCAACAGGACAGATACGGATTTCCAACACTTCCCAAAGACATATGGAGTATCTTAAGATCTCAACAATAAAGCAGACTTAAAACTCACCCACCATGACTCATGGAACTGAGAGGAATAGGAGGCAGAAATAATGTAAGAGCCACAGTGGGGGAGAATATGCAGAGATTTTTATCCCCCTCAGCAACAACACACAAAGACTGGGGGGAGCTGGCTCACTACAGTGCTACCCATAACCCCCAACCCACAGGTTGATCCAGCATCCCCATTGAGGAGGTTAGCCACTGTGTTGGAGACAGGGAGAAGGGAAATGGGATACCAACACAATATTTGCCCATATGGTATATCTAATTTTGAAAAAAAAATATATATGAATGAATAAAATGAACATTTTTGCCCCCTTGGGAAAAAAAAAGAAATAAAAAAGAAACAGAAAATTTCCTAGTAATAAACGATAATGAAAACACATCATACCAGAACTTGTGAGACACTATGAAGGCATTCATAAAGGGGAAGTCCATAGTGATATATGCCTTCATAAAAATGACAGAGAGATCTCAAATCAATCATCTAACCACCTAACTAAAGGCATTGGAAAAATGAGAACAAGTCAACCCTAGGAGCTTAAGGCAAAATGAAATAATAAATATCAGATCTGAGATTAATGAATTGGAAATGAAAAAAACAATTGAAAATAGATAAATGAAAGAGTTAGTTCTTTGAAAAAATAAATATGATAGACACCTGGCCAATATAATTAAATGAAAAAGTGATAAGGAACAAATAAACAAAATCATAAATGATAAGGGAGAGGTCATAGCAGAACCTTAAGAAATTTGAAAAATCATCAGGACATACTTCCAAAACATCTACTCCACAAAATAGGAGAACATAGTAGAAATAGATGAATTCCTTGACACCTACCAACTACTGAATTTTACCCCAGAGCAGAGAGAGCTCCTAAATAACCCTATTACATCCATGGAAATTGAAAACATAATCAAGAACCTCCACAAAAGGAAAATTCCAGAACTGGATGGATTCTCAGATGAATTCTACCAAACCTTCATCACAGAACTGAAACCACACTTTCTGAAGCTTGTTCTTGGTATAGAAAAGGAGGGAACATTTCCAAACTACTTCTATGAAGCTAGTATCACCCTAATCCACAAACTATGCAGAGATACAACAAGAAAACTATGGACCCATATCCCTGATGAATTTATATGCTAAAATATTGAACAAAATCCTAGCAATTCAGATACAACACATCAAAAAATATTATCCACCATGATGAAGTTGGCTTCATCCAAGAGATGTAAGGATGGTTCAACATAGGAAGTCGATAAATGTAGTCCACCACATTAATAGACCCAACCACAAAAACCACATGGTTATCTCAACAGATGCATAGAAGGCCTTTGACAAAATTCAACACCACTTCATGTTCAAAACCCTGGGAAGGCTTTTTTCAACCTGTACCTCAACACAATGAAGATAATATATAAAACTCCTAAAGGTCAAATCACACTCAACAAGGAAAGACTCAAGGAGTTCCCACTTGAATCAGGAAAAGACAGGGGTGTCCACTCTCACCACTGCTCTTCAACATAGTGTTTGAAGTCCTAGCCCAATCATTAAGAGAGGGGAAAGACATAAAAGAGATACAAATTGGAAAGGAAGAAATAAAACGATCCCTCTTTGCAGATGACATGATCCTATACATAACTGACCAAAAGAACAGTATCAGTAAACTCCTTAAGGTGATAAATTCCTTCATAAATGTGGCATGATTCACAATTAACACACAAAAATGTGTAGCCTTTGAGTATACAGATGATATGCATTCAGAAAACGTGATGAGAGACTATCCCATTCTCTATAGAGCAAAAGGCCTCAGATACCTAGAGTATCCTGAGTAAAAAAAAAAAAAAAGAAAAGAAAAAAAAAAAAAAACTTACTCAGGACATATCACCCTGCATGACCTAAAGATATACTACAAAGCCATAGTAACAAAAACAGCATGGTACTGGTATAAAAACAGACAGACCAATGGAACGGAAATGAAGACCTCACTCTAAATGCAATTAACTATAGTTGCTTGATCTTTGACAAAGGTGCCAAAAATGTTTGCTGGTGTCAAGATATTATCTTCAACAAATGGTGCCAGATAAATTGGATAAAGACATGTAAAAAAATGAAAATAGAACTGCTCCTTTCACCATGTACAAAAATCAACTCCAAATGGATCAGGGACCTCAACATAAGAACAGTAACCCTGAAACCCCTGGAAGAGAAAATAGGAGGGACTCTCCATAAGAGTAGAGAAAAATTTCCTGAGTAAAGTTCCAGTAGCCCAGGAAGTGCAATAATCACTTAACCAATGGGACCTCATCAAGCTCAAAAGCTTCAGTATAGACAAGCATAAAATACTCAGAGCCAATAGACCCTCATCAAACTCTGAGATGATTTTTGACAGCTATAACACAGACAGAGGTCTAATTTCTAGAATTTACAAAGAACTCATAAAAATAAACAATAAAAAAATCAAACAGGCCCCTTAAAAGTGGGACATTGATCTCAACAGAATTCACAGACAAGGAAACAAAAATGGCCTTTTCTGACTTAAGAAATGTTCACCATCCTCAAGCATCAGGGAAATGCAATCAAAACTACAACAAGATTTCCCCTTATTCCAGTTAGAATGACATTCATAAAGAAAACCAACAATAATAGTTGCTGGCAAGGATGTGGGGAAAAGGGAACCCTCATTCACTGCTGGTGGGATTGCAAACTAGCTCAACCACTATGGAAAGCAGTGTGGAGACTCCTGAACAGAATGGCCATAGAGCTACAAATGGACCCAGGTATCACTCTACTAGGTATCTACACTTAAGACGTCACACTTCTGCACAGAAACATTTGTGGAAACATGTTTATAGCAGCTCAATTCATAATAGCCAATAATTGGAATCTAAAGCCCAAATGTCCATCCCTGGATGAATGGATACCAAAGTTGTGGTACATTTACACAATGTAATTATACTCAGCAAAAAGGAAAAATGAAATAATGAAATTTAGAGAAAAACGGACTGACTTGGAGCAGATCCTACTTATCGAACTCTCAAAAGAACAGAGTCAAATGCAGCATACTCAACCTCATATGTGGTTCCTAAGCAGGTTAACCTTAAACTCTATGCAAATCAGTAAGAAGAAGAGTCTGTGAAAGAGGTGAAAGGAATGGGAGGAGGGGAAACATACATTAAGCTAAACCAATAATGAATCAAAATCATAAAATCCTTACTTTCATTCTGTAACCTCTTAACAATATGTGGTTATCATCTAGTAAGAGGGGCTATGAATAGAAGGGGAGAAAGTCTAAATCCATGAAAAATTGATCAGACATGCAACTCCTTGTCCTAGTCATTGGCTCCTTCCCTTACTGAGCAGTTTACCAAAGAGACCCATGTGGTCCTAAAAACAAGACAGGGTTCTGTCAAATCACTACAATACACACCCCAGGGCAAAGGTAAGATCCTGTTGCTGAGGAAACCACAGCGAGAATTGAGATCAGCACTGAGAGACCCTGTGAGGTCAAGAATGGTAACCAGGGGATGGAGAGATGTCTCAGTGGTTAAGGTACTTGCTTCCAATGCCTAAGGCCCCAGGTTCAATTTTCCAGTACCCACATAAGCCAGACCCACAAGGTGGTGGCCCTGGTGCTCTCTATCTCCCTCTCCCTCTCCCTCTCCCTACCTCTCTCTCTCTCTCTCTCTGCTTGAAAATGAATAAATATTAGAAAAAATGGTAACCAGCCCCCAGATGGTAGTTGATAGAGTGCTGGAAGGCACTGTATAAGCTGCCAGGTTAAACTAGTCAATGATAGTTGGAGAAAAAAGAGACCACTGATATAAAATTCAGTCTGGTAGCATGAGAAGGCTGAACACACTTCCTTCTGGGAGAGAGCTGCAATCAAGAAGTGATCTCTTGTGCAATGGAGTCAACAGTGCCTGGGGGAGGTAATCAACAGCTTTTAATTTGACCAAGTATTCCACTCAGTGACAAGGAACCCTTAACTGGAATTGTGACTCATGGCAAAATCCTTTAGGAAACAATATTTTGGGCCCTCAAAGAAAATTACACTTTACAAGTGAACTACAAATAGTCTACTCTCAATAGAAATTTTCCAATTTAGAAATGTATATCTAAATTAATCTATACTGAACTCACTCTCTGATGGAGATCCTGTTTGTATTTTTAAGAAGGCAGGGAGTACACCATGGCCTTTCTAATCCTAGCAAGGAGCCATAGGTTGACATCCTGACAAGGGATGAGCCACCCCAGACCTACCCTGAAGGCTCCACATGAAACCCCACAGAGAGTGGTGGGATAAGCAAGAGTCCCATAACCACAGCCAATCAGTCAACACAGGATAAGCCAGACAGACACCAGTGATTTTCAACACAACCTAAAGCAGAAGTACAGAGACGCCTAAGACCTCAACAATAAAGCAGCCTTAATACCCACCCACTATGACTCAGGGAACAGAGCAGAAGAGGTGGCAGAAAGCATGTAAGAGCCATGGTGGGGAGAATTTCTAGTGACATTGCCCCCCTCAGTAACAACATATAAACAGGGGTGGAACTGGGTTGAATCCTAGACTATCCAAAATTCCCTACCCAATGGACTGATCTGGTTTGCCTAAGGAAGAGGATACCCAGCTAATTGGGGACAGGGAGGAGGGAAATCTGGGCATTGGGGACATCAACACATTATTTGCTCATACCATGTATCTAATTATAGATAATAAAGATATTGTTGTTTTAATAAAAAAAGAAAAAGGAACAGAAACGGGTGTTACGGTCTTGTGGTGCCAGAAGCAGAGAGTAGAGAGCGCTCCTGCTGTCAGACCCAAGGCGCACGGGCTGGGCTGGACAGAGGCATGCTGGGCGCTGATACTGGGCAGCGGGTGGAGGTATGTTCAGGCGACTAGCACCGGGGCGAGGACTGCTCTGGGGTATTGCTCTGGAGGTGGCTGTTGAGGCTGGCACCTGGGCACGAGCCCACTCCATATCAGCGGCACAGAGGTGACTGCGGGGAGGGAGGGAGGTGGCATGCTCACAGTGGTGGTGGTGCGGGGGTACCTGAAACCGGGCACCCATGGAGGCATGTCCATGGGCCTGAGAGCCCGTGGAAGTGTTATAGCTCTGTGTGTGTTCAGCTTTGGAAGCATGGCTTCCTAGGGGAAACGCGGTTCCCCATGTGTTATAGTGCAATAACAGGCAAAGACCTGGGGGGAAAGCATTGATGGCAAGACGTCTCATGATAAGAAATCCCAATCTCATTTTATTATAGCAGCATTGTGGGTTAAATAGAAATTGAGGAGGGAGGGAGGGAAAGAAATGGACAACGGAGATTGGCAGAAATCAGTAACCTGTGAATACCTGCTTCACATGTGGACGTGACCTTGGGCACGTATCAGATGGTAGGGGTAGAACTGCCACCTTCTAGGCACAGCTGGGGTGCAAACCTGGGTATGTGGCATGCTTTTTTTTGGGGGGTGGTTGGGAGTCTCAGAGTTGAGTGTGGAGATAGGGAAACGTGTACCGGGGTTAGCCACCGGGTTTTCTGACCTCATTCAACACCCTCAACCCTTTGTCCTCCGTGCCCTCCTTAAGCAATAGCAAAAAGATATAATAAAAATATCTACAAAAAACAAAAGTAAAATAAACAAACATAGGTCAGTTTCTATAAGTGAAATAAGCATATACCTCATTTTTAAAAAAGTTTTTACATGTAAACGTCTACATGAATTAATCAAGGCAAATGATGGTTGGATATAAAAACTGACTGAAATAGTCACAACTGAAATAAATGATGTGGTAGATATCAAGCAGAAAGTAAAATCATATTTTGTATTTGCAAAAAGTTCTGAACATCAACTTTACAAAAAATACTATCAGTTAAGCCACATAGAAATTCATAACAGGTATTAGTTTACTGGCGTGTTTGATAGTAATATATAAACTGATGAATATTATGAATTCTTTATTTTAATCTGATTCTCTGTAGCACATTTCTTAACAAGTAAACTTTCATGGCATTCTTTGTGCAATTAGAAATGCTTGACATATTGAAATTTCTCATGCATAGCGTTTTAGTATCCCCAGAATCTAAAAAGTCTAGTGACAGAAAATATTATCAATTCAATGCAGCAGAGAGAATATGTCAATGTAAAAGAGAAGCCTACTTAAATGAAGATGAGTTTAATTGTCTGGCTATATCACCAAGATCATATTTAATGCCTCATTGGTTTGGTAGAGGCTTCAAGGTTCAGTAACAAATTTTAAAGTAATCCAGTTAACAACTTATGTAGTACACATTACAACTACTTTAAACATAAAGGAAGGCTATGCAGATGGATCAGTGCATGAAGTGCTTTCTATACAAGTGTTAAGAGCTGAGTTTAGATCCCCAGAGCCCATGTATCAGCCAGAAGTTCATGTTTGTAATCCTATAACTCCAGTAGTAAGATTGAAGGAGGGGAAAGGAGGCTGCTAGGAACCTCATGGATATGCGAGTCTGGCATAGGCAGCAGTCCAAAAGAGACCCAGCTTTGAACAAGGTGAAAGGCAAGGACCCACACCCAAGATTTTCCTGTACTATCCAATCCCATGCCATGTTATGATATTCACACAATTGCACACACACACACACACACACACAGAGAGAGAGAGAGAGAGAGAGAGAGAGAGAGAGAGAGAGAGAGAGAGAGAGAGAATATAAATGGGAGGCCACAAAATAATAATTTTGGGCTTCTGGGTCAAAATGGTACAGGTACGGATCATTAGAAATAATAGGGTAAAAAAAAGTAATAGATTACAAAACTCACTTTTTTATCAGGAAAAAACTTTAGTTAGCAGTACCAAAGACTCTAGAGAGTATAGAGAGCCCAGCAGAGACAGCCCCAGCCAGCTGGTTTACAGCTGCGGCAGCACAAGCCGCAGCTCCAGGGGAGCTGGGAGCCTGAAACCGGTGGAGCAAAGCCTATGCAGCAAAGCAGCAACAGAGCTTGCAATATATTTTTTTTAATATTTGGCATATTTTTAAAAAATATCTCAAGTCCTTTATTTTTCTCTTATATCAGGCTTGCAACTGATTTTTTAAAATAACAAATAAAGGAATTTGAGAACACTGATTACATGACCAATCAAGTATCTCACTGGGCTCTTGAGCCTGGGAGGCTGGGGCTAGGTTAGAGTGTACAATCATCACAGGCCCACCAAGTACTGGGCCAAGGAGAGCCTAGAGCCTTGAGTCTCTACCCCTAGTGGGGGAGGTAGCATTCTAGACCTGCTTGCTGAAGTCTGGTGGAAAATCACTGGGCTCTATATACTGCATACCTGTTGGGACAGGGGCCTATGTGGTGGCTCTAAGACTAAAAAATCACATACAGAGGAATCCAGATGGGTAAAGATCTGAGTCTTTCTGCCGGTAGGACACCCAGACAGGAAAGATCTCTGTTTAGGTCAAACCTGGTGATCATTCCACTGGGAGCAAGGTGGGCTGAACAGCACTCCCCAGGGGCCTGAGTCAAACCCTAGATAGACAACAATAGATCAATAGGCACCTGAAAGCACCTAATAGGGGGGTAATAAGGAGAACCCTACAACCCAACCAGCAGGGACTCCAAGGGGAAAGAGGAACAAATAGATAAACCCTGACCACCACTGAATCTGAGTAACAAGACAAAGCAGAGTACACTCTGACCTCTATATTATACTACATACAAACACCACCCAAAAAGGTCAGGCATGCCCATAACCACAGCAACTAACACATCTGTGGATACAATGATATCCCAACCCTACAGGAACACAGAGCATTCATCGCTTACCCAAAAAATCAAATTTGACCACAAGTCAAAAAGAAAAAGAAAAAGAAAAACAAAGCATAACAAACAAACAAACAAAATAACAAAAAAATCCTACTCCCCTTCCAGGGCATGGGCAGAAACCAATGGGGGAAAAAACAAACAAACAAAAAAAAAACCAAAACAAACAACAACAACAACCAAAAAAAAAAAAACCCACAGAATTTACAGATGGAACTCCGCAACTCAGGGCCCCTATTCCCACTATGGAACAAGAAAGTGCCAAAGAAGTAGAGATAACAAAAATACAATCCCAAAGAGAGAATAATATGACTCCTGACCACAACTACAATGCAAACATGAAGCAGTTAATGGCTGACATAGAAACTATGAAAATTGATAAGTTTTAGGACACATATCAACTACCAAAGCTTAACACAGAGCAGATAAAATCACTAAATATACCTATCACATCCACAGAAATTGAAAATGTAATCAAAAACCTTCCCAAAAGAAAAGCCAAGGACCAGATGGTTTCCCATTTGAATTCTACCAAGCATTCATCATAGAACTGAAAACACACCTTCTGAAGCTTGTTAGAAGCATAGAAAAAAAAGAGAAGGCTTCCAAACACCTTCTACAAAGCTACCATTGTCCTAATTACCAAAACCAGGTAAGGATGCAACTAGAAAAGAGAACTATAGAGACATATCTCTGATGAACTTAGATGCAAAAATCCTGAACAAAGTCCTAGTAAATCAGATACAATGCAACATCGAAAATATTATCCACCCTGACAAAGTTGGCTTAATCCCAGGGATGCTGGGATGGTTCAACATACACAAGTAGATAAATATAATCCACAACATTAATTGGCTCAACCACAAAAACCACATGGTTTTCTCAATAGATGCGGAGAAGGCCTTTGACAAAATACAACACCACTGCATGTTCAAAGCTCTGGAAAGAATAGGCATAGATGGCCTATACCTCAACTTAATAAAGACAATTTACAAAATTCCTAAAGAACAAATCATTCTCAATGGGGAATGACTCAAGGAATTCCCACTCAATTCAGGAACAAGACAGGGGTGTCCACTCTCACCACTGCTCTTTAACATAGTGCATGAAGTGCTAGCACAAGCGATAAGACAGGAGAAGGGCATAAAAGGGATATAAATTGGAAAGGAAGAAATTAAACTATCCCTCTGATGACATGATCCCTTATATATCAGACCCAAAGAATAGTATCAGTAACCTCTTGAAGTTGATTAATGCCTTCAGCAATGTGGCAGGATACAAAATTAACACACAAAAATCAGTAGCCTTTCTATATGCAAAAGACAAGCATATAGAAAAAGACATCAGAGAAACTGTCCTGTTTTCTATACTCTCAAAGAAAAATCAAATACCTTTGAATATTGCTAACCAAGGTTGTGGAGGACTTATATAAGGAAAATATTGAAACACTCAAGAAGGAAATAGAGGAGGGTGTGATAAAATGGAAAGACATTTCTTGCTCATGAATAATGAGAATCAATATCATAAAAATGGCAATCCTGCCACTAGCAATTTACAGATTCAATGCCATACTGATAAAAATCCAAACCTCTTTCTTCAGAGACATAGAAAAAAAATCTCTAAATTGATTTGGAAGGGCAAAAGACCACAGATAGTTAAAACTATTCTTATTAAAACAAAATCCTACTCAGGAGGTACCACTATGCCTGACTTCAAAACATACTACAAAGCCATAGTAACTAAAACAGCATGGTACTGGTATAAAAACAGAAAGACAGATCAGTGGAAAAGAATTGAAGACCCAGCTTTAAGTGCAAGTAATTTCAGTTAATTGTTCTTTAACAAGGGGGGCAACAATGTATACTGGGCCACAGATACCATCTTCAACAAATGGTCCTGGAAAAATTGGATAAACACGTGTAAAAAAATGAAAAAAGACTCCTATCACTATGCAAAAAATGAACTCCAAAATGATAAGAGATCTCAATATAAATCCTGTAACCCTGAACACCCTGGAAGAAATAATAGGAGGAACCCTCCATGAGATAGGAATAGGGACAAATTTCCTGAGCAAATTTCCAGCAGCCCAGGAAGTGCAACAATCAACCAATGGGATCTGATCAGGATCAAAATTTTCTGTACAGACAAACATACCATACTCAGAGCCTATAGACGCCCATCAAACTAGGAGATGATTTTTGCCAGCTACAAGTCAGGCAGAGACCTAATTTCCAGATATAACAGAGAACTCAAAAAATACATAATAAAATCTCAAACAGCCACCTCATGAAATGGGGCACTAATCTCAACAGAGAATTCACAGAGGAGGAAACACAAATGACCTTTTCTCACCTTTGAAAGTGCTCAGCATCCTTAAGCATCAGGGAAATGCAAATCAAAACCACAATTGTTGGACCCAGCCTGGCTGCATATCTGAGAGCTAAGTTTTAATTTCCTAGCACACCTGTGCCCCCAGGAGGCAGGGGGATGGCTGACAGCCCTAAATCCTGTTTACAAGTGCTAATAGGTTTTACTCCTGCTGCCTGAGTTTCTGTAGCTGTGTTCCTGTTTACTGAGTCCTTGGTGTAAGAGATAAGGTAATGCAACACATCCCTAGATTGTATATAAGGTTGGATGTGAAAATAAAGTTTTGAGATCTGCTTGGACACTTCTCCCGGCTGCGTGTGATTGTCCAGCCGCTGCGCTCACCTTTCCTCGATGGAGCCAGGTCTCCTGCTGGCCAGAGAGACTGAGGCTCACGTAGCAGGGGGCCAGGGACCCGTGCGGTAAGACATCTGGGGAAGCACCCGACATCTGGCGCCCGAACACGGACTTGAAATCTGGTAATCTCGCTGCTTCTCCCAGTTCTATACTTGTCCGTTTTGTCCGTCTGAGTTTCCAGGGGAGCCCCCTGCTCATCGAGTGCCAATCGGAATCGAGGTGAGTGAGACCCACGTTTGGCCAATGGGTAACGCAACAGGCAAGTCAGGACCCAGCGCTCAGGGCGCTGTGCTTATGGCAAAAGGTCGGGCCTGGAGGTCTGAGACACAGACCACAGACCCACGAAACAGTCAAAGTCAGGACCCAATGCTCAGAGTGCTGTGCTTGTAGGAGACCAGCAACTTGAGAAATTGATTTTTGCCTTTATGATTTTGAGTTTTGCCTCTCTTTTGGTTATTGGTCTTTGTTTCCTATGGAATAAGGAATCCGATATGACCATGAGGCCTTTCCCCAAGAGATGGCTGAGACCCCATAGGACTTTAAGGGAAGGCCCTGCAGGCTGAATTCAATTGATTTGATTTCTGGTCAATTTGTGATTATAAGAAATTCCTTCTTCTGGGTTACTCAAGGGCACTTGTCTAATGTACAATGTTCTAATTTTAGCTATGCCACAGACTTATTATTTTCTCTCAGTGTACCTCAATCTGTTTTAAAAATTCTATGAAGGTTAATTTGTCAGAGATAGTCAAAAGTTATCAAGGTAGCAAAAATTTTCCAGATATGATAAAGGTATTGTGTTTTGCCTAAATGTATACATAATATTGAAGATATGGGTTGCCAATTTTCTTAAAACTACATTCACTGAGACATTACATAAAAATGTCTAATTTTCTATTAATAAGGATGTCTAATTCTTATTACTTATTTTATATAATTTAATAGTTAAGTCAGATTAATATGATTTCTCTAAATTCTATATAAGATAAATATGTGTTAGACGCCAATTCTATAAAAGCCATCTATATGTACTGGTTCTCAATCTTGGACTAAACAATAATAGAAAAATCAAGATATTATTGTGCTCAATCTGACT
>PVHP010042492.1:0-15370 GCA_004024765.1 Zapus hudsonius
TTCATGTGTCTCTATGGATAGTGAGTATACATTCAAAATATACCATTGTATTTGTGTGTGTGTGTGTGTGTGTGTGTGTGTGTGTGTGTGTGTGTGTGTGCATGTTCAGAGTGTAGCAAGTACCCCAGTCCAGCCAAGGGGTCTTGGTGACAGAAAGGCTTTGAAGATAGTTACAGAGTAGTACTGACCCTGTCCAATAGAAATAGAATGTGAGGCAACTATGTGATTTTAAATTTTTTGTAGTCACATTGTAAAAAGAAATAGGTAAAATTAATTTTAATGAGATGTTTAATCCCATATTTAAAAACATTTCAATGTAATTATGAACATTTATTCAACGAGGTTGTTCACATTCTTTTTTGGTACTAAGTCTTCAAAATATGCATATTTTCTACTGACAGTCTGTCTCTATTGGGACTTGCCAAAGTTCAAGTGACAAGAGCCACCTCAGGCTGGTGGCTGCTCTGTTGGGCAGCCCAGTCATAGAGGGCTTTCTAAACTCTGGTAGTGGTCACTTGGTTTTCTTTGAGAGTTACTTTTCCTTTTTCACCTCGGCTCTAGGGATCGATGGTGCTGGAATGTCCCCAAAAGGCCCTTGGGTTAAAGATTTGGTCCCCAGGGTGGTGTGTTAGGAGGTGGTGGAAGCCTTAAGAGGTAGGGGCCCAGTGAGAGGTCTTTAGGTCATTGGAGATGTGTCCTTGAAGGAGACTAGGGACACTGGTACCTACCTCACTCCACCACGAGGTGTTTGGTTTTGCTCTGTGCATGATATACCACAGGGCTAAAAGCCACAAGGACATCTGGTTATAGACTAAAACTATAAGCCAAAATAAATCATTTCTGAGTTGATCATCTTGGGTATGTGTTGTGGTAAAAGAAAGCTAACACAAATTAAGATACATTTTTTTCCTAATACAATGGATTTAAAGGGAAAAGTGAAGCTGAAAAGTCAGAGAAAAAAGTTAAGAGACCACCTTTCACAGCGAGCTTAGTCCTAAATAAAAAGCTGAAGAGATCGCGAAACCTACTGTGACCCTTGGGTATTATATTAGCATAGATGCTGCAGCAAGGAGACCTGTTTTTACTTTGTGTCATGCTGGGGTTATGGAACGTTGTTGTGACTCTTCTTAAGACTGGAAATGTGCAGTTTGTACGAAAAGCTGTGGCAAAAACTAGCCGAGCCTCGGTTTGAGTTCTGAATGGTAGCTGCTGAGGAATTTGGATCTGTATATGGCAAATGTGAATGAGAAAGACAGCTCATCAGTGAGTGAATAGATTCATAGAATGACCCAGCACCCAAGTTGGGTCTCCTCATAAAGATGCCACAGACAGTATTTGGTACCCACACAGTCAAGTTGATCATTTGGTCTCTTATTTGTGAAGCTTAGATGCACGTAGGTAGCATGAACATACTTAACTCCTTTAAGATCATATCAAGGACGCCGATGGTCTAAGTCCATTCTTTATTGCTGTAACACTTGAGTTGGACAATTTATTCAAGAATAAGGTTTGTGACACCATGGTTCTAGAGGACAGGAAGTGTAAGAGCTTGGTGCAAGTGTTTGGCTGGCATCTGGTGAGGGCCTTCTCACTGCATCATAACCTGATGGAGGGCTTCCATAGTTTGAGTGATTGTGCCAAAGAGAGCTTGCTTACGTAACAAAGCTGCACCCCCCCCCACCATCCACCAGTCCATGAATGGAGGCCTCATGACAGCTACCCAAAAGCTCCATCTCTGAACACTGCTGCTTTAGAGACTAAGTGTCCCTCATACAACATTTGCAGAACACAGTCAACCCGGAGCAGTAATACACCCAACCTACAGTTGAGAAAGTAGTACATCCATACTCACTATGCACTGATCAGGTTGCCTGTGTAAGAAAATACTCAAATAAATTCATGATACCGAGCACACGTACATGCATCAACCACCCAGAGAAACTGCAGTTGCGTTTAGAAAGGGAAACCTGGGCTGGAGAGATGGCTCAGTGGTTAAGGTGCTTGCCTGCAAAGCCTAACGACCTGAGTTGGATTCTCTAGTATCCATGTAAAGCCAGAAGCATAAAGTGATGCCTGGTACACCTATTCTTTCTGTCTTTCTTCTATTTATCTCTCTCTGCTTGCAAATAGATAACATTCTAGTTGATATCTTGGTTCTGTCAACTTTTACCTTGGGTTTTATTGTGCTTGCTTTGTGGTAGAAGGGATTGAAGTAACGTTGCACATGTCAGGCAAGCGCTGTGTCTCTGAGCTGTATTCCTAGTTATCCTTTTACTTCTAATTTTAAGACAGGTGTTACAGTGAGCTCATTGCTGAAATAAACACTCAACCAGAAGCAGCTTATGGGAGGAAGGGTTTATTTCAGGCTTACAAATTCAGAAGTTCCATCACAGCGGACAAAGCTGGTTCACTTCCACTTATCTAAGCAGAGAGACACCACCAAATAACCAGCACCTCAAACTGCTCTTTTCAGATCTTAGGGCTGGACTGAAGATCTGTTCCCAAACACACCTTGGGGCTGCATGCCAAGATCTGCTCCTCCCCCCCCCCCCAGTGACACCTCCTCCAGCTGTGCTCCTGGAGACTCAAGTTACAAGCTCAATTCTTAATCAGAAACACCTGAGTCTATGGAGCCATGCATTCAAACTACCAAAACAGGGTATCACTAAACTGCCCAGACTGGTCTTGAACTTGAATTCTTCCTGCTTCAGCTTCCCAATTTATCTGGGTTTAACGGGCCTGTGCCACCAAGCTCTTGCTACCTTGAGGATTTTATTATTTAAATTTCTTGATAAGTAAATTGAGGCCTTCCGAAGAGAATAATGACGCCTGATTTCCCATAATTCATAGTACCCAATATACACTTCATCAGTATTTATTTAATTAATAAATAGTTGTGATCAGACAGTCCTCTGATCCCCATCAATGTTACTTTCCTCCGCAGGGAAATTAAAACTTAACTTGAAATTATGAAGGATAGTAGTCTTTAGAGAAATTCTTATTTGTTGAAGAACCCATTAAGTTTGGAAAAAAATTTGTGTTTCTTTTAGGGACAAAGCCCTGTTCAAGTTTAATAACAACTTAAAACAGATGGTATTTGCTGAGAAAATACTGTAACACTGCTCCAGAAAAGCCAGGACGGTTCCCCAAGCTGTTCCAGCTGCTTACTCTCGACGCACAGGGAAGCATCAGTCTGTTTTGTTTCAATATACAGTTGTGTTTTTCTTCTATGAAAACACATTTTAAGTGGCTAGTGTTTTGCATGTCTGAATATAAGACTTTATAGCATGTCATATCTCTTCCATGTCAACTCAGTTTAGTGCTTTAATTTTAGATTGGCTATTTGAATATATTTTTAAAAGTCAGATGCTCTTTGCCTATTTTGCCTGATGGTTTTTGGCCCCCCCTCCCTCTGAGTCCTTAAAAAACTTCGAAAGACTTCTGGATGCTATTAGGGCGGCATTCATGTAAATCAGGTCATGTCAAGCAGCATCTAACTTCTCTGCTTAGCCGGAAACTACGTAGTCTGTGTTCTGGGCCGGAATGCAGTGTAACTGCAGAGATACTGCGAGGGACACTCAACCTCCTCTGTGAAGCCATATGTGCCATTTATCACCTTCCCTAGAACGCCTGTTTCTTAAATCTAAATTAAATTGAAATTCGTGCCCAAATGGCATAACTCAGTCAGCAAGGACTGGTGCAAAGACCTGCTTCAAATAAGTAAAAAAAAAAAAAAAAAAAAAAAGAGGCCAGGCCCTGCACAGCCCACAGTGAGGCAGCGTCACTCAATAGTACCGAGACGACAAACTCTCAGTGTGACAACCCACAGTGGAATCACTGCAGGATTTTTCAAGTTGACACTACATGAAATTGTCGATGTGAAATCATAGCTAGTGGGAAATACGAGCTGTATGCACCAGCTGTATACACTTCACAGGGGAAGGGGAGTGCATGTGAGGAGGGAAGGTACGGATGCTATTTTGTAAAATGAGGACTCTGGCATATAGGAAAATTAGTCAATACGGGCATCTACCCCAGGACCCACATAAGCCAGACCCACAAGGTGGTGGCCCTGGTTCTCTCTCTCTTTCTCTCTCTCTCTCTCTCTCTCTCTCTCTCTCTCTCTCTCTCTCTCTCTCTCTGCTGGAAAATGAATAAATAAAATATAAAAAAAAATACGGGCATCTACAAGTATAGATTCACATATGCCCCTTAGAGTTTTTGAAATAATGTTTCTGTTTCAGGGGTCATCTTTAATTACATTTGGGGTCATTAAACTGTCTGTCATGACCCTCTAGGCAATGTGATTTGTGAAGGGGGTAAATTGAGAGCATCTAACACTGTTTTCAATAAAAATAAGAACAGGAGATATGAGAGCGTATGGCTGGTTGTGAGAGTGAGGCGGTATTTCCTGAAGCGTTGGTCTCTGTCTTGACTATGGATCATGATATAAAGCGTATTTACCACTGTGGCTGGAAGTCATGAATTACTAGGTCACAGATTCTCAGCTCTACTGCACATTGGATCCATCAAGCAGTGATCTCTCTCATTGATTCAGGGTGTAACCAGCTTGGCCCTTACTTAGAGCTCCTTCGATGTGAGTCCAAAGTAGGGAACCCCTGATTTTGTAGCCAAGTTTTACAAGTGATTTCACTGCCTGCCTTTGAGTTGGAGATTGTTTAATTTTTCCTAGAAGGAAGACATTCCCGTGAATTAGGATTGCTGGAGGGTATGAAGGGGCAGGGGAGGCTTGAGGTGGAGATGCCGTGTTTACCTGAGGGAAGGCAAAACACGACTGTGAGGGGAAACAAAGGCTTTGCGGCTGTCCAAGAGGCAATTGTGGTTCAGAGAAAGTGGAATGATGGATATGAACCTTTGAGGACCTCCACCTTGCCGTTGCACTCAATGAGGGAATGGAACCTCCCAGTTCAAGTTGGTCTCAGTTGATAGGTGGCTCTCATTCCAGCAAATCACCTTCCAGGGTAATGATTGGTTCACACTCTTGTGTAAGACTATTCCCTCAGGGAGGATGCAACTCCATTATGTTCACAAAAATGCAGAGTTTGACTGAGACCATCCATACAACCTCATCCCTTGCAGTGAATTGAGTTGCTTTTTTTGATTGGAGTATAACACTCCTGTTCTTCTATAATTTATAATCATGCTTGACTTTATATTGTATAGGAATGAGAACACAAGGTGCTTGTACTTCATTATTTCATTTGCCCATATTCATATCCTAAAAGAAACAATGTATGTGAAGTCACACTGGGGAGTTTGTCCCGTATAGGGTGACCATAACTCATTGGCTCCTTTGGTCCAATGTGATTTGTGCTGTGCATCCTGAAGTAAAAACTAACTTCTTCTCTGTCTATTAACAAAAACGAGAAGGTTCTGTGAAGCGACACAGGTAGAGATTAAAGTTATTGAGATTATCTTTTGTAGTCCTTTATGTGAAGGAAGAGTTCAGAGGAACGCAGGATTGAGAGTTAGGTTGGATACAGTGGCATGCACCTATGGTCCCAGTTACCGAGGAGGTTAAAGCAAGAGAATTGCCTGAGCAAAGGAGTTTGAGCACAGCCTAGGTAACATAGTGATGCCTTGTCTGGAATAAAAAGGAATTTAAAGTACCCCTGAGAACTGTGCTGATGGTAATGTTGATGATAATGAAGATGGTGGTTGTCACAATTATTGAGCATAAACTGAGAAGCATGCAAAGTACCAGTGCATCCCATGGATTATTTTTCTTGATTTTTAGAGAAATTGAAGTAATTTATAATCACTAGGTAGGTTATAGCTGCTATTATATCTTGTGATGCTGGCTGGGTGTGGTGGTGCATGCCTTTAATCCCAGCACTCAGGAGGCAGAGATAGTAGGATCACTGTGAGTTCAAGACCAGTTTGGGACTAGAGAATGACTTTCAGGTAAGCCTGGGTTAGAGTGAGACCCTACTTCAAGAAACAAAACAAAGGCCTAAGAATGTTGGACCCAGACCTGAAAGCCAGACATTGTCATTTATCTGGTAAGGGCCAGGGAAGGTATTCTAAGCCATAAACATAACATGGACCTTGACGTGAATCATGGTATGTATGTCACACTCACATGGGTTAAAGAGAAGTCAGAAGCAAGTTGTAGAGTTTGTCAAAGGAGATGGAAGTGAAATATTATGAAAGCATTGAGAAAAAAAGGACAAGATAATCTTCTTATACTAGATTGCAATTTAACATTGAACACACACTATAATCTAGAAAGATATAATCCAGATCAAAACAGTGGCCACCTCTGCCAAGGATACAGGTACTAGTGGAGCTCAGCTATGATTTCATATTTGTATTTTGCTTTCGTTGCGAAGGAGATGGCTGTGTCTGTGTATTTAGGTAATATTGACAAGGTTGGGGCAGTGATAAAGATGGTTGAAATTAAAATGTGTGGTAATTTAGGCATTTCAGTCCAGGCTACTCCAATCTCTAGAATCCCAGAGTAGAAGGTTACAGGCCTCTGAGGGACCCAATATGTCCAAGCCTCTGAGGGAGAGAGAGAATTCTTCACATAAAGAACTACAATATGATGCAAATGATCAGGATAAAAATGAATTGTCACTCAATCAAAAGAGACAACAGGATGCTTGTGGATTCATGCCATTTTTTAAAAAATGAAAATCTATTTGGAATCTTTAAATCCTGTGTATCACCTGGGAACTAAGGAGCCTTTTCCCCACTTTCTGGTCTAGGCTTGAGGGTGGGTTGCATGACAAAGGAAGCTTTCACTGTGCTCTCATCTGTCAATGTCTCCAGAGTCAGGCAAGGAAGAGGTCACCATGTGATTGTCATGGTCTTTTTTAGTTGCATACAAATCCTAAATGGTGAATTCTTTGTGTTTCAGATGGAGACAGGAGATCTGGATTTCTGAACTTACACCAGAAAAGATCAAATTGCAAGCCTTTAGAATGCTGAGGAGGCTGGACTGAACTCAAGTGAGAGAAGAGAGATGCTGGCCTGACAGGGTATGTAAAAACGAGATGATAAAACCCAAAGCACAGCAGGTCAAGGATTTTGTTCATTTCCAAGCCAGCCATTGCGATTGGGGATATTGTGTTCCACAGCTTTGGAAAGTTGCTGTGCAGGTTGTTTCCAGGTGTCTGTGGGATTCAAAGAGCAGCAGGATCACCCATAATCAAGACATGTTAGGAACCCCAAGAACATACAATAAGTAGTACCACTCATGTTGTGGGGAGCACTAGCTACATGCCAGCCACAGCTTTAATGCATTAGTAAATTTAATTTTTACAATAACTGCATGAGGCAGGCACTACTGTTGAGACTCATCCAAAAGATGATACCACATAGGAGCACAAGGAACTGGGTAGATTGGAGTTACCAAGAGTGACTATGCATTGCCCACTTCCTTTTTTCCCTACCCCCCACTTTTGTTTTTCCCTATAGAACTTGAAAGGAAATGAACATCAAAGGGAGATCAGTCAAGGTCACTGTGGCACAGCGCCACAAATGGCTACTGTGGCATTACCGCACTTCCATTCTTGCAGTTTCCCCATCAGGTGGGAAGTCTACATTCCATGAGTTTGGGCAAGACTTGACAGAGAGTGAGACAGAAATAACACAAGCAAGTTCAAAGCAAAAGGGATGTAGCCTTTACCTGCCTTGCTAATTATCTTGAGGCATGTGTTCTTGAGATCCAACCACCATGTTGTAGGGAGACCCAGACCTCAGAGAGGTTACATGTATTGGCTCCTGCTGACAGACAAGTGAGTGAGCCTTCAGGAGCTGCCTCCACTGATATCTAGTGGAATGGAGACAGTTGTTCTTATGAACCGTCCTTGCAGAGCCCTGTCCCCATGGGAGATTCTTGAGCAGAATAAATGTTGTCATTTTGGGCTATTCATCTAAACACACAGCAGTACCATTTAAGGTAGATACCATTATATCCAATCATAATTAAGAAAGCCAGGGAAGACACAGGAAATAAGTGACCAGTAGTCCCCACAGCTAGTGAATGTTTGAACAGGATTTAAACCCAAGGATGCCTGGTTTGTAGCCCATTGTTCATTTTCCTTACTGTGGACCCTAGTTAGATGCCTCCTGTCCTGGTTTAAACATAGAGTTCTTCACATCCTGTGGGATCTGTTGGTGTTATATTATATAAAATGGGGTTTTTTTGTCATGTAAAAATAATTGTTGTGTGAAGGTGATCAATGTTTTTATTCTTGAGGCAGGTAGACCATTACTTTGAGGCTAGCCTGGGCTGGCTGAGGCTAGGAATGGTGGTGTGTCCCCACAATATTGACTTTTGGGATTGAGACAGGTAGAGCCTAACTTTGAGGCTAGCATGGGCTGGAACGTAGCTTGGGGATGTGTATAAAGTCCTGGGGTAAAACATGCATGCCCCCCCCAAAAAAAAACTGTGACACAATAAAAATGTAAAGAACAGTCAACAGTTCATGAATACCACAGTTCCACAGAAGTGCTGCTGGACCTCTACTGAGGGAGGCAATGGGGAGCTGCACAGGGAATGTTACCTCTCATTCCTGGGACAAGGGATCTCACCAGAAGCAGCTGATGGGAAAAAGGGATTTGTTTCAGCTTTTACACTCTCAGGGAAGTTTTGTTGTGGTAGGGAAAGCATGGTGGAGCAACTTAGCTGAGGTTGCCCCAAGTGTGAGTGAACTAGCAAGGGGAGCTAGAGTATAACATTCCAACTCTCCCCTTCCATAGCCCCCTCCCCCCAACAACTCACCTCCTTCAGACAGGCTCCACCTCCCAAAGGACCAACAACTTTTCCAAATTTCCACCAGCTAAAGACTAAATAAAAAATATATGAGGCTATGTGTATGTGTGTATGTGTGTGTTGGGGGAGGGGTTATAGTCAGCTTTCTCATTGTTGCACAAAGAACCCAACCAAAAGCAGTTTGTGGAAGAATGAGTTTATTTTGGCTTATAGACTCGAAGGGAAGATCCATGATGGTAGGGAAGACGACGGTATGAGCAGAGAGTGGACATCACCTCCACCATACACTGCAAAACATTGGCAGGAAGGTGTGTCAAACACTGGCAAGGGGAAGCTGGCTATGACCCCCATAAGCCCTCCCCCAACAACACAGCTCCAGCTAGATTCCAGTTCCAAAACTGCCATTTGCTGGGTATCAAGCATGCAGAACACATTAAGTTGATGGGGGATACCTGAATCAAACCACTACAGGGAGGCATTTCATTCAAACCACAAAATGGAAGTCATAGAAGTGAGGCAAGGAAAATATTTTGGTCATGATAGCAGAATTGCTTTACTTGGTTGCTCTCATTGGAAATAGATAAAATGGCTTAAATTTCACCTATATTTGCAAATTTTGCCAAACTTGGGTCACTTAGGAGGACTAACTGGTTTTGTCTGCTCATGGGTGTGTCAGATCTGGTCTTCATTTTAGTTAACTTTAAGGAAGACAAAGATGTCTTTCTCACTTCTCTTATCTTTCCTGTTGGATAAAATCTTTTTGTGTTGCACATGTATAAATAAATACCTTCAGCATAATACAACTATAAACTAAACAATAACAGGAACTGCCACAGCGTGTTACCACACGCTGAGCTGCAATGAGGGGGAGAACAAATATACACCATTGGAGAACTGACTTTGGTATTCACTTTGGTTAGTGGATTAGTTACTTTTCTCATTGCTGTGACAAAAACCTGACAAAAACAGTGTAAGGAAAGAAGAGTTTGGTTTGGGCCAAGGTTTAAAGATGCATGATGGTGGGGAATGGTATGGTGGGAGGAATGTGAGCTAGCTTCTTACATTACATGTACAATCATGAAGCAGACAGAGATGAGTGTTGGAATGCCTCCCCCCCTCTCTCCTTTTTATTCAGTCTAGGATCTCAGCCCATTTAATGATGCCACCAATATTCAGTGTGTTCATGTGTGTTAGCAGGAGAGAGAGAGAGAGAGAGAGAGAGAGAGAGAGAGAGAGAGAGAGAGAGAGAGAGAGAGAGAGAGAGAGAGAGAATAAGAATGAGAATCCACACTGCTGGAAACTCTTGGAGGCTGAACTCAGTGTGCCCAGAGAAGAGAGTGGAAATCATGGAGAGGGCACCCGAAAATAGTTATGGGAGTTTGTAGTTGAAAGATTCGTAATGCCCACCATTCCTCTACCTGCATCATTGCCCAGGCAAGCAAGTGATCAAGGGCCATGGGAGGTCTATAGTGGAGGCTGAACTCAGTGAGCCCAGAGAAGAGAGTGGAACCCAGCAAGCCATGAACACAACACCAGAAAAGGGACAATGGAGTCTGAAGTTGAGAGATTAGCAATGCACACCATCCACTCAGCCCCACCATTGCCTGTTCAGACAAGGGATTGGGACCCTAGAAAGAGCAGCAAGGGGAGGCTGTGTAACTTCCCAGTGCCCTGTGCTGAGCACTCCATGCTAAGGTGACCTGCCTATTAGACAGAAATGGCTACTCCAACAGGAATAAGGAGAGCTCTAGGGCGTTGATCTCTACCCCCTCTACCTGGTTGCAGCTTGAATAAAAGGTCTAGCATGGGGAAGGGGTTACAGAAAGGCAGTACTGGTGGGATGACTTCCTTGGAGAATTCATCACCAGTATGAAGTGAACTATTTGAGGTGCTCCCCCACCTCTCTATGGGTAAATTTTAACCTGGGTGTTCCATCTTCTCCCTCGGTTCATCCTCGAGGCTCCCCAAATGCTTGAGTAGCTTATTTAGCAAAAGTAGGGCTTCCAGAGCAAGCGCTCATTCTCTTCCCACTGGGCAAAGTCCTTGGACCACTGTCAAGCCTTTTGAAATAATTCTTCACTTTGCTCTGGAAACTGTCTTTGGGAATCTCTTCCATTCATTCCTCAGCCCTGTCCACCCAGGAGCACAGGCTGATGAGCGTCTTCCACTGGCTGCCCTCCACCTCCTCCCTTCAGTGCAATATCAAGAGCTAAATGAAACTAGTGGAAGATGCTTAGTTATTCTCTCCCCTCACCGTGTAGTGAAAAGCGTGTGCTGCCATCATCTGGCTGAGAAACTTGAAGGCTTAGTGAAAATGCATTTTATTTCTCATCTCTGCTTCTCTTTGTCTTCTCCTTTTCCTCATTCCTACCCCCGTTCTTTTCAACAGTAACAGATGAGGCTTCTAAGCATGATAGTGATGAGGATAAGTCTTACTTCAAAATAAATGTCATTAATGAAAAGTTTGCTGTAGGGTCCTTTTGAAAAAATATGGCATGTTCTTACCTCAAGCGAGGTCATGTGTGTGATGAATGGGTGTTAGTCATTTTTTGTAAGAATGAAGCTGTGTCTTAGTTTGGGTCAAGAATTGGAATGAGCCAGGTGTGGTGGCCCAAGCCTTTTAATTCCAGCACTTGAGAGGTTCAGGTAGGAGGAGTTCAAGGCCAGCCTAGTGCTACAGAGTGAGTTCCACATCAGTGTGGGCTAGAGTAAGACATTGCCTCAACAACAACAACAAAATGAACAAAGCATTGGAATGCAAGAATTCATGGGGGCCCTGGTTCCTAGAAGCATGTCAAGGGTGTGAGTAAAGGAAGAAGAGGATTGGACTGGAGAGATGGTTTAGCGGTTAAGGCATTTGCCTTACTTTACCAGTGCCTGGTTTAGTGATCACTTTGGGCAAAATCCCAAATCCTTAGTGCTAGTCTAGTTTGTTATGAATGGGAGATGAAATGATACTAAAAGCTGTACACCTCCATGTTCTAGAAATTTCTGGTATCTTAGATGTTGCCTGGGAACTTTTTGCCTCATTTTGTACAATGGTTTTGTGGGTCTTACAGTCATGAGGCATTTAGAGTAGCAGTGTTTTCTTCCCACAGTGACAACCTGTTACCACCCAGCAGCTGCCTAACAGGGTTTGACTTGAAGTCAGCATCTACCAGTGGCTGTAGCTGTCAGAGGGAGATCAGAGCAGCAAGTAAACCCAGTTCAATTTCCATTTTATGGATGTGTTTGCTTATATCTTAGGTGAAGGCTTTGAGTTCTGTGGAAATGTCATTTCTTTGCCTCTTTTCCACCCCTTGGCTCTCTCATCTGGTATGGATACAATTTAGCTGGAAGGATAAGAGGCCAAGCTTTTATGTTGGCTAGAAATTTATCACCATAAATTTACAGGACTTCTTTTTTTTTATAAGTTAGCCTGGAAAAGACTTGCTGTTTTATGCTTTTTCTAAGTTCTAAGTCATAAAGCATATGCTAGGGGTGGCATGACTGTTGAGTTCCTGGCTGTGGATCGGAGGTCTGCAGAAGAAATGTAAGCTTTGCGTTAGTAAATGTCTTTCCCATTCTCATAAGTTATTTATGCTGTGTGCATGCTTTGTTCAAGCAAGCAAGCAAATAAGCACAGAGCCTTCTGGTGCTGGCACTTCAATATTGACACCTTATTTGACAGAGTCCAATTAATGTATCAGTTAAATTGTATGCTTTATTGATACTGTTAAAATGTCTGTGTGTTTAGTGCCTGGTTTCTATCTGCATAAGTGCACAAGTGTGCGTGGAAAGTACCGATTTGTCACATTTCAATAGTGTCTTATTTTGGGGGTCCTCAAAAGCAGACACAGATTTATTTTTTCATTTTTTTAAAAATAAAATATATCTTTATTACATACACTGAATGAGCAAATAATGTGTTGGTGTCCCCAGTTCCCTGATTTCCCTCTTCCCTGTCCCCAATCAGCTGGGTATCCTCCTCCTTGGGCAAACTGGGTCAGTCCATGGGGTAGGGAGTTATGGATAGCTTAGGAGTCAACCTGGTTCCACACCCCTTTGTATGTTGTTACTGAGGGGGACAATGTCTCTGGACATTCTCCTCCACCATGGCTCTCACAGTCTTTCCACACCCCCTCTTCCGCTCAGTTCCCTGAGTCATGGTGGGTGAGTATTAAGGCTGCTTTATTGTTCAGGTCTTAGGGGCCTTTGTACTTCTGCTTTAGGTTGTGTTGAAATCATTGGTGTCTGTCTCACTGTTTTATCCTGTGTTGACTGATTGGCTGTGGTTATAGGTCTCTTGCTTATCCCACCACTCTCTGGGGGGTTCCATGTGAGGCTCCACGGTAGGTCTGGGGTGGCTCATCTCTTGCCAGAATGTCAGCTGTCGGTCTGCAGACACAGAGATGTAAATGCCAGTTATTTATTGGGTGTATGATTCTAGGATGGCTGGTGGTGAGGTAGGGGATGGGACAGCGAGTAGAAAGCCCCTGACAGCCCCTGACTTACGATGGTGGAAAAGACAGATACATTTGGAAGAAACTCTCCTTCTGAGCTTTTCCTCTATGTTCACTGTGGGTTATGATACTCTCTTGAGGTTCTCTGCAGCAATCCTGAGCCACAGCTCCAGCCAGGGGACCACAAGGGGTAGTGATCAGTACTGCACAGTGGACTGTGTACTCAGCTAGGATGTCTGGTAGGTTAGGGATATTCACTGCATTTTCAACTTAGAATATTTTCTACTGATAGTAACTGTGAGGACATAACCTCATGGTGCATTGAAGAACAACTAGAATGTTCACGAGCTAATTCCTACTGTGGACATCTGGGGCTCAGTCCGGCTGGGATATCTGGACAGTGGTATTGAACTCACCCAAGGAATGAGGGAGCTGGGGTGTGTTTCTACAGCTCCCATCCTTTACTGGGAGGACTGTTCCAAGGAGCAGTGATGCGCGGGCACTTCTGACCCATCCATGTGAGATGCAGTCATGCCCTTGTCCCCAGAGAGTCTTCAGAAGAGAGTCACAGGATCCCAAAGTAGGAAACCCTTGACAATCCCCCTTTACTGATTTTTGTCTGTGAATGGGAAATCCACCATTTAAAATGTCCAGATGTTGGGAGAGAAAGACATGATGGTGCTCATTAGTATCCTCCTCTCTCCAAGTCCTCAGAAGTCCTGCAACTTCCTCACACTTTCTTTCCCTTTGGAATGGAGTTCACCTGACACAGAGGGACTGAGCACAAGGAAGCGCATGTGAGTGGCCCTTTTTGTTCATATCTCTGTTCTTTCACTTGTTACCAAATTCCTCCTTCTGTATTATTCCTCAGAGGCCACACAAGTGAGTCAAATACATGACTGCAGCTAATTGTTGAGTTAAACCAGCAAGGAATGGGTCAGTCAGACAATAGACATATAAAACAATGAGGCAGAAAAGAAAGGTGTCTGACCCAATTACCTCAAATCTCCCTTTGAGTCCAGTTAGCTTTTACTGACTGACTTTTCATTTTCAAAATATTGAGTGCCAACTACTCATTCTTTCACTCCTTCATTAAATCCTAAGAACTCCCACGGTGTGCCAGGCACTGCTTGAGACTAGGGATTTGATAATGAATAAACATGTCAGGTCGAATTCCCCTAAGAGTCTTCCATCTTAGTGGGAGAAACAAATCATAATAATTAAGCTGGTGCTCAGTGTGCTTTAGGCAACAATAAGCATTGTAGCTGGGCGTGGTGGCTCACACCTTCAATCCCAGCACACGGAGGCAGAGAGAGGAGGATCACCATGAGTTCGAGGCCACCCTGAGACTACATAGTGAATTCCAGGTCAGCCTGGGCTAGAGCAAGACCCTACCTGGAAAACAACAACAACAACAATAAAAGCATTATAAAATGGAATAAAACACAATAAAAATATAGTGATGGAGCAGGGCTGGGGAAATGGCCAGTGGAGAAAGTGTTGGCTACCCAGACCTGAGTTTGTTTCTCTTGGACCCATTTAAAGCTGGACAGAGTAGCACGTGTCTGTAAGCCTGATTCTGGGAGGTGGAGACAGAGAATTCCTGCAGCTCACAGGCTAGCTAGTCTGGTTTATCTGAGACTCTACCTCAAACAGGTGGAAGGTAAGGACTGACAGGCAGGATGTCCTCTGATCTCTACACGCATGCTGTGGCCACACACACACACACACACACACACACACAGATTTTAAAAATTCTGGAAAGATATGCTCCAAAAGACTTAACAAATAGAACTGAGATTTTAGAACTTCCATCTTTTATTATTTTTCTACAATTGATATTGCTCTTATAATATAAATATTGTTCTCCATGTACAAAAGGCATTGAATTTGAAACCACACAATTAATAGCATCATCTATTGTATCATAATTATATAACCAAAGATATTGAAAAATTCAACCCAAAATAACACCTTTATTATCCATGTTGTTTCAACACGTTTTAGGAATTTTGATGTTTGGAAATAGGCGGTGGATAAATTATAGAAAACTGGACATGTTGAGAAACTGCTTTCCGGTGGGTCACTGGAAATGATGAATAACATCGCGTGTTTTATCGAATGACAGAACAGTCTAAGTAGGTCAGAATAGAAAAATGATCTTATTGAATGCAGAACGCAGAGC
>PVHP010042493.1:0-14962 GCA_004024765.1 Zapus hudsonius
AAAAAAAAAAAACTCAAAAAAGTATTGTCAGGAAACTTGAAACCAATCCACACAATTTTCTTTTTTTTAAAGATTATTTATTTATTTGAGAGAGAGAGAGAGAGAGAGAGAGAGAGAGAGAGAGAGAGGCCTCCAGCCACTGAAAATGAACTCCAGACACATGAGCCCTCTTGTGCATCTGGATTTATATGGGCACTGGGGAATTGAACTCTGGTCCTTCTGCATTGCAAGCAAACGCCTTAACTGCTAAGCCATCTCTTCAGCCCAATCCACACAATTTTCTGCCCTAGGGTTTTGCAGGTTCTCTAGTCTGAATCATTTTTTAAAATACTTTATTTATTTGAGAGAAAGAGGGAGGGAAGGAGAGAGGGAGGAATGGAAGGAGAGAGAGAGAGAGAGAGAGAGAGAGAGAGAGAGAGAGAGAGAGAGAGAGAGAGAGAGAGAGAGAGAGAGAGAGAGAATGGGTGTGCTAGGACCTCCAGCCGCAGCAAACGAACTCCAGACACATGTACCACCTTGTGCATCTGGCTTTTCGTACTGGGATACAAACTTGGGTCCTTCTGCCTTGCAGGCAAATGCCTTAACCACTGAGCAATCTCTCCAGCCCTGGTCTGAATCATTTTAACTTCATCTGCTGTGGCAGTTACAGTGAGGAAGTAAAGTGAAAGAAGGGACTTTGTCTTCTGATTGTCTTCCTGACCCCCATGACGACTGTGGTCAGGCCACGTCAGGGCTGAGTGTGCGTTGTCCCAGGCAGGACACTGTCTCTATGTGGGTGTGGGTGGAGGTGCAGGGCTCCTTTTATGGCCCTGGGCAGTCAGAGCCAGAAGGACTGAGAGACAAAGTTAGTTCTTCTCTCAGACCCACAGCTCTACTCACTCATGGAGCTCAAGTCTGTGATCTTCTGGTCTCTCTTGAGTGGTCAGCAAGTGTGAAGTACCCCCTAGGTGCCCAATAAGCCTAAGCTGGGTGAATACAGAAATATGCAATTCTTTGCAGGCATGTATCAGGCAGGCAGGAAGGAGTGCCATGGATCCTTCACTTCAGGAGGGCCATGATGCTGGGATAAAGCACCCAACCAAAACAAAATGATGTGGGTAGGTGGGAAAGGTGTTTTATTTTGGCTGACAGCCTTGAAGGAACACTCCATGATGGTAGGGGCAAGATGGTAGAGTGGAGGCTGGACATCACCTCTACCACAGCAGGTGGAAAATAGCAGCAGGAGAGTGAACCAAACTAACGCTGGCTAGCAAGGGCTAGTAACCCTCAAGGTCTACCCCCAGCAATACACCTCCTCCAATAAGCTCCATCCCCAAACTGCCATCAGCTGGGGAGCAAGCATTCAGAACACATGAGTTTATGGGGAACATCTGATTCAAATCGCCACGTTCTGCCTCTGGCCCCCATAAACTGATGACCATCCATGATGTAAAATGCAATACATTCAGTCAAACTTTAAAAGTCCCCATAGTTTTTATGAATCCCAACACTGTTCAAGCATCCCATAGTCCAAGGTCTCTTAACTGTGAGCTGTAAAAGCAAAAACACAGAACAGCATGGAGTAGGGAACAGCGCTGTAAGGAAAGAGTGAACCAATGCAAGATTACAACTATTATTCGGCTCTATGTCCATCTGGGACCCACAATGAAGGCTCTGGGGGGTTCTTAATCTGCCCCTCCAGCACTCCATCCTGAGCCAGAGCTCTCCTTGGCAGCTGTCCCATAGTCCTGGCATCTCAGAAAGATCCTGGGGGTCTCCACTGCAACTCAGAGCTTATCCTCACAGCTCCATCGGGCCTCCATGCAATGACTCCAAAAACCCTGCCTCACATTGCACAGTGCCCATTTCCAAAAGAAACCACATTGCACATCCAATGACTCTTTCTTTCCTGCACTTGTTATATGCCCATAGTACCAGGTGGGCTTCAAATTTGTTAATTCATGGGGGAACAAAGCTGACTTTGAAAAGTAGAACACTCCTTCAGTATTCAGCCCTCTACCTTCAAAAGAGTCAGCATTCTGTCTCTGTCCCAATGCAGAACAGCTATCCCAATATTTTTTCTTCTTTTAAAAAAATTTAAACATTTTTATTAGTATATAAATATATATTAACATAGAAAGATGCTCAGTATCATGTGTTATTAGAGAAAACCCCTTAAAACCAGGATGTCACACCCCTTTATGCATTAGATATTCTCCCTCACCTTGGCTCTTACAATCTTTTTGCCATTTCTTCCGCAAATTTCCCTGAGTCATGGTGGGTGAGTTTTAAGTTTGCATAATTGTTGAGTTCCTAAGAGTCTCTGGATTTGTGTTTTGGACAATTTTGGGCACCCTTGGTGCCTATCTCCATTATCCTTCCCCAGGATATCTGCCTGGCTGTGGGAATAGCTCTTTTGCTCATCATCCCACTTCCTTAGAGGTTGTGTTAGGGCTCTAAACGGTGAGTTTGAGGTCGTTCCTCTCCTGCTGGGTGTTCCCCTTCAACTCAGGTCCTACTGGTGGAATTCAGCTGTCCAAGGTTCTCTTTGATTTCTGAAAAAATGCAAACAGAATCTCCAATGGAGAACAAGATCATTATTGGTCAACTGAGACAAATATTGCTAGTTTGGTGAGATTTTTAAGGGTGTAGCCTTTCTGAAGACCTATGGTTAGTGGAGACTTACCCTTGGCAATCTAGTTCTTGGTCCCCATTCAAGGTTGCCTTGGATCCCCATACCAGTTAAGGGTTCCCTGCCACTGAGTGGATCTCATAGCCAATTAGCCAGCTGTTGATTACCTACCTAGGTTGAGTGCCACTACTGCACAGATGGGCACTTCTTGTCTTGCTAGTCTGTGCCATACAGCAGTGTGTTCTGCATTCTCAGGCCATCAGTCAGTGTTGCTTGAGGATGTCCCCTACTTTCTTGGAATATTGTTGGTCTGGTTCCCCTGGCAGATTGTGCAGTGCCTTCCAGCATTACACAAACTACTGGCCCAATCTTAATGGTGGTAATCGCTCAAACAATTACAGCTGAACTGAGCTGTTGTCTCTAGCCCCAAACTTTCATTTCTTTGTGTGCCATATCCTTCTGCCCACACCAGTTCATTTAAAAGAAATTAAATTCAACCCTGCTCAAGTTCTCAAGACATAGGCAGAACATATCAAATCTCTCACACAAACTGATTCTACCCCAGTCTGGACTTTTGTTCCCCTCATAAGCCAAGCCTATATAGCCCATAGTTCTTTCAGCATTTATATCTTTCAATTCTCAACAGAATGGTCCATCAAGATCTACATACAGGAGTTCTGGTTCAAGATGGCCAACTGACAGCCGTGCTGTGATCTTGGGGAGCAGGGATTAGCATTCCCAGCTGGGATCCAGGCTATGGTCACACACTACAGACCCTTTCCCAAATTGAGCCCTTTCGCAGCTCTGGACCCCACCGCCTGGAAGCTGACATTGCAGATCAGTGCTCGCCAGAGGTAGTGAGTCGATCCATGGCCCAGCCGGCAGGTCCCACTCAAGTGGTCTGAGCCCACAGGCTAGCGGTCGCCCCTCCCCCTCCCCTGCCACCTGAACCACAGCCCCCATGAGCATCACCGACCACATGGTAGGTGGCTGCCCCACCCCCTGCCCACACCACCCAATCTGCAGCCCCTGTGCGTGTCACCAACCACTTGGAAGTCGACTGCCCCTCCCCCTACCCGGAGCACCTGAACCTGTAGTCTCCCCGCACATGTCACCGGCCACCTGGCAGGCGGCTGCCCCTCCCCCCACCTGCCACCTGAACTTGCAGCCTCCATGTGTCACTGACCACAAAAAAAATGAAACCTTCAATCTGTTGCCTTCAAGAAATGCACCTTATTATCAAAGCTAAAGACAGTAACCTACTGAGGTTTGTAAAAGAATGGAAAACAATTTTCTAGGCATGTGGGAATAATAAAAAAGCAGGTGTAGCTACTCTAATATCTGACAAAATAGACTTTAAACTGAAATTAATAAAAAAGGACGATGATGGCCACTTCCTACTCATCAGGGGAATGATCCAACAAGAAGACATCACTGTATTAAACATATTTGTACCAAATGCAAGGGCACCTCAGTTCATAAAGCATAAATTACTCAAAAGCAAAGCAGATATAGATGCCAACACCATCATATTAGGAGACTTTAACATCCCATTGTCATCCCTGGACAGATCTTCCAAACAAAAGACAAGCAGGGAAATAAAGTAGCTCAACAGCACCATAGACAAGCTAGGGATAGCAGACATTTACAGGGCGTTCCACCCCAAGGACACAGATTATACATTCTTCTCAGCAGAACATGGAACCTTCTCCAAAATTGACCACATTCTAGGCCATAAATCTTCCCTCAACAAATTTAGGAAGATCGATGTAATCCCCTGCATCATATCAGACCACAACACATTAAAGCTAAAAATCAACAATGGGAGAAGATCCAAAAATGACAACAGATACTGGTGTCTAAACAACTCGCTCCTGAACAATAAATGGGTCAAACAAGAAATCAGACAGGAAATTCAGACTTTGAGCAATTTCAATGCTGTGGACATGTGATGGACAGAACTGGCTTTTTCACTGGTTTCCATAGTCCTAGATCCTAAACTCCTGATGCTGAAGGATAATCTCCAAAGACTAATCCTCCCAGGTCCACAGACCTCTTCAGGGGTCGGGAGGCTCAGTGATAGGATTCTGTGCTCTCACACAGTTTCTCAGGCTGGAGAGGCTGACTCCTCAACAGCTTTGAGGAAGGTCTTGTAGGGTTGGGCAGCTGTGAGTTGACTGAGCCAGTCTTCTTGTGGTAGCTGACCATCATGTTCAGGCATTTGAGGCAGTAACAGCTGCAGGCTCTATCATAGACCTCCAGTCCGTGGAATCTTACCTCCCTAAGCCTTCCACAAAACTGTCAGTTAGCAGGCATACTTACCCAGAACCACTCATGGGGCTATCCATGTTAGTCTTTTCTATACTCCCAGAAAATAGATATTGCTGCCCCTTTTCCTACCTAGGGTCTCTCTGCAAGATGTTGATAAGCACATCCAAGAGATACATCACTTTTCCTCCTGCCTGTTGGGGTGTCTCAGATTGACACAATAATAGCTATGCACTGTCTTTGCAGCTCTGATGACATGCCGTACATTTCACCCAATGATGAAGGTGGTACATGCATCTTGCAGTGGCTAGAGGCCCTGGCACACCCCTTTTATTCTCTCTCTGTGTGTCTTCTCTCTTTGCAACTAAAGAAAAATATTTGAAAAATAAAAATTAAAAAATAATAAAAACAAAAAACCCTACAGCACTCTGCAAAGATGTTCTCTGGGTAAGCTGAGGCTTACAGCTATTTGGCCAGTGGCAGCTGGGGTTTGAGGCAGTTTAACCCAGGTTTTTCTCTACCACTTATCCCTACATGGGTCCCAGATTCCTGTGTATATCAGGCTCATGTTACCCAGACTATTAGTTCTGAGGGGACACTACCTGCAGACCCCTGTACTCCCTCCCCCTCCCTAGTCACAATATGACAGTGCCCAGCAGTCCTGGGATGTGGTGGGCTCACTGCACCATCCTAGGGAAAGTTAAAATCTGGTGAAAGCTCCCACCTCCAGGATTTTATGTGCCTTGGTCCCTGTCCACCAGTTTGTGGATGGATAGAGGAGGGGAACTCATGTGCCACACAGACTGTGGGGCACATGTTTCTGGAAGAGGATACCTCCCAGTACCACATGAAGGTGCAATGAAGTCATACAGCCACCTGCCAGATGACAGTGGTAGGAGCTCTGATGAATACCCTGGCTTCTGGACGGCAAGCAATGTCCCTGGGGCTTGAGGAAAGGCTTGCACAATCTGTAGAATTCAAGTTCAACCTCATAACATCCTGGAGGGCTTATCACGCAGAGCACTGGGCCAGATCCGGAGAACAGAGATGAGAGAAGGAGCTCCAGGTATGGGATCATGACTACTGGGACTTCAGGGCCAGGGAGAAGATGAACAAGACCACAGGTGCTCTGAGAGTGAAGGGAAGCAACCAAAGCTCACGTGATCCAGGCAGCTGTGGCATCCACTGCTGGGTATAGCCCCGGGCAGCCAGGCCATCTGAGTGTTCAAGTGAAACCAGAAAGCCAGATTTTGACCTGAAATGCAATTCTTAAAAAGCTGGCACAATGTCAAAAAAAAGAAAAGAGAAGAGAAGAGAAACAACACTGTGCAGAGACCATCCAAAGCAATTGGACACCACTGTTGTCTCAGCAATGGTGTGTTTCTGAATGGCGTGCACGCTCCTTCTTTGGTGGAAACAGATGTTTTATTTCTTGGCAGATGGAGCTAGGCTATTCCTCCTTCAGTGGTGAGGCGTGTCCCCCAAGCCTCTTGCTGGGGGTTTTAGTGACAGCCTTTCTCATGTTAGTGTGTCCATGTGGTTCAGGATGCTCCCTGCAGTAAAGCAGGGAGAGTGGGCAGGGCAGACCCTCCAGAGACTAATGGGGACAGGCAGCTCAGCACAAGAAGGCTGGAAGGTTCAGGGAAACACGGGACACTTGGCTGGAAGAGGCCGTTCAGAGGGAAGCGTGAGTTCTGCCTGTGTGTGTGAAGGAAGGCATAGTGCTGTCAAGTGTGGTCTCACGCTCAAAAATCACTTTTTTTTCTTTTTAAGGTGAAGCTGGGTGTGGACTGTAGGGCCTCTGCCAGCTAAAGCACTCTACCTTAGCCATACCCCAGGCCCTGAAGATACGCTCTAGAAGAGAAAGTGCTTCCAAGAAGCAATGGCTGAGGCAGCCTTGGGGAATCCTGAAGATTCCTCTTGGTTTTTTGTCCTCCCTCCACTTTGGCATGTGTTTGTATATACATTTGTGTGTGGACGTACATGTGTGTGTGGACCTATATGTGTGTGAATGCACAAGTGTGTGTACTTATAGAGGCCAGAGAACAACCTTGGGTGTCATCCTCAGGAGTGCCATCCACCTCTTTTTGAGACAGGGTCTGTCATTGGCCTGGATGTCACCAGTTAGTCTAGACTAGCTGGCCAGAGAGCCCCAAAGATTCCCCTGTCTCCAGCTCCCCAGTGCTGAGATCAGAGGTGCGCCTCCCACACCTCGTATTTTTGATGTACTGGGGATCAAATTCAGGTCCTCATGCTTGTGAGGCAAGCACTTTGCTTACTGAGCCATCTCTCCAGGCCTCATGCAGCTGCCTCTGCACACGGTGCCTGGGATGGTCCGAAAGTCCCCGTAGGGACTGCTTTAAACGCAGATCACATATTTTGATATGCTATATTTTCATTTTATAGATGTATAAGATGAACGTAAACTTAAATGTATGTATTTCATTTTCTGAAAATTTCCTCCTTGACTTGTGTTATTTAGAACTATGATGTTCAATTTCTGAATATTTGGATATTTTCCAGATGTCTCTCTGCTATTGATTCTCCTTTAATTCCATTATGGTCCAAGAACATAGTTGTAGGATTTATTTTCTTTAATATCTGTGGTTCAGAAGATGGCTCGACAGTGTGCATCCTTCGAGCACCTAGGTAATGTGTATTGTGCTGTGTCACGGAGGGTGCCGTGGGATGTCCATCAGGTTGAGCCGACTGGTAACGCTGCCGGGGTCATCAATAACCTCACCGATTTCCTGCTTCCTTGTTTTATCAATTACTGCAGTGTGAAGTCTCCTATTCTAATTGTGGATCTGTCAATCTCCTCTTGAGGTTTATCAGCTTTCACCTCATGTTATTCAGAGTTCTGATGTTGGATGCATAGATATTCAGGGCCATTATTGTCTGCTTAGAGAATGGACCCTTTTATCACTGGGTAATGACCCACTTTCCCTCAAACATCTTTCGTGCTGATCGATGCACTTACTCTGCTTGGTTTTGGCTAGCATCTGTCTGGCTTCCCTTCCTCTTCCTTTTTACTCAGTAGACCCTTGTTTTAATGTCAAAGTAAGATTCTCATAGAAGGCACTTAGTTCTTGCTATTTTTATCCAGTTTGGTGATCGCCTTATGTTCCCTGGCATTTGTTCACCACCCATTTCAAGATGATTAGGGATGGAGTGAGATTCCAATGACCATCTTATTATTCATGCTGTACTTTCCCAATTCGCTTTCCTGTCTCCTTTGTCTCTCTCTGCCTTGCCTGCTTAATTGAGCGTTTGTTATCACAGCAGGGCTTTACTGAGGAATGAGGATGTATTCTGAGAAATTCTTTGTTATACGATTTTGTAACAAACATCACAGATTGAACTCACAAGCTAAGACAATCATGACGTCATAGATGCTACAGTCAAGGGGACTACGGTCCTCAGTGGGGCCTGCCCTCAATCGAAACATCATAGTGTATTCCATTATATTGTCTCCATTGACTTCTTTCTTTCTCTCTCTCTTTTTTTTGAATTAATGAGTTTCTTTGGGGAGAAATCACAAATTGTGAAGTTTGTTTAAGGGGAAATAGGATCTGGCAAGAAAGGCCAAAACACATTCTCATGTGGGAAACATACTTAAGAAAGATGGAAGTTTAGGAAAAACCTGGAGTGAAGTCAAGAGCCCATGGAAAGCTAAAGAAACTGAGGCTTTGAAGGGAGGGTTAGAGGGGGGCGTGAACATGTGGGAAACAAAAAGAAACCCAGGCTTTCAAGGAAAGGTTAAGGCATGTGGCATCCTTCCGAGGGAAGAGCCTCGAGCACATGGGAAGAATACGCAGTGGTGTTTGTTGTGTGTTTTCCTGTGGAAGGATGCACAAGCGGAGAGAGCTTAGAAGCAGGGAGGCTTCCTGAAGGGAAGTAGGAGAGAAATGCTCAGAGGAAGCAGGATGGGCGAGGGCTCTGAGAGGAGAGCTCAGATGCAGCAGGAAGGGCCCTCTGCTAGAAATGCCTCCCTCCCTTTATGTTTGGAGGGAACATCTGCGTTTCTCCTTTGTTTTGAAGGGCACTTTCAGTGAGTGAGGAATTCTGGGTCTTTTCTTTCTTGAGCCCGTTATAGATGCCCTGTCTTCGTGGGTGGGTCATTTTGGGGGGCCATGGTCTGGATGGTCATTCTCTAATCTCCATGCCTTCTGTGTACACTTCCCATCAGGTTGTTCAGGAGTTCTTCTTTTGTTTGTTTTTCCTCTTTTTATGTTTGAATATGATTTTCCTAGGCTTGTTTTTGTTGTCATGGTTTATCCTTGTCAGTGTCTTCAATTTGTGACTTCTTGTCACTCATTTTGGAAAATTCCCAGTGCTTATTCCTTCAGATATTTCTTGTGTGCGTTCTCTCCTCCATTTGGGATTCCAGATAGAGGCATTGTAGGTCGTCATTTTTGTCACTGTGATTCAGAGTCACACATTACTATTTTATTCTTTCTTGTAGCTTTCATTCTGTCTAAATTACCTATCAGACATTACACTGACTATCTTCCCTATTAGAATCTTTAACAAATATTATTCCTAAGTTTTTAATTTCCTGTCTGTAGGTCTCTCGCTGTGTCTGGGTGGGTGGGAATGATCACTCTCTTCAGGTGGTTTTATCTTGTCTTGTCTGCCTCAGGTTATCTTGTCTGTTGGAAGCAGGAAGTGTTATCTGAAGCAGATAGGAGCTGAGCATTGTCTGTGCTTGAGAGCTAGTGTGCCTGTGGCCCGGCTGCTTTCGCTAACCTAGACCAGCTGAGTTGGGTGGATGGGGGCGGGTCACTGTTGCTATGGTTACCCTGTCCCACTGAGACTGGTTCATCCTGGGGAACTTGGTCTGTTTCCTGTGCAGGCTTGGGTCTTCTTGCTGTGGTGATGGATGTGGGTGAGGATGAAGCCTGCTCTCAGGCACAGGCTCTGAATGGGGTCTGTGGTCTGGTCAGCCTGTGTCCCTTGCCTCCCTAAGAAGAGTGCTTTATGATTGCCACCACCACCTGCAGGAGACGATTGTGTTTTCTAGAAGCACACACTGGAAGCAGCCTGGCCTCACACTCTTGTCTGGTGTGTCTTGTGTTGCTAAACCTTGGGAAAGGGGTGACCTGGGTCCTTGCTTCTTTTTCTGTAGCCGCTGCTCTTCCCCTAGAGGACTTCTCAGTATTTCCTCAGCCTTCCCTATGGGCATCTGATGAGATTTCTGGAAGAGAAACTTACAAGGACCCTGCATGGAGCACCGCATCTGCAGCCCCTGTCCTTCATGTCTCTCACCTGCCCACATGGCACTTCACCATCTGTGGTTCTTTTATTCCCCTTTATTGGCTATATGCACAATTTCCCAAAAGCTCATTCCTTTCTCTCTGTAGGCACCTGACCCTCTGGGAACTGGGCTTCCTCAGCCTGTAGTCTCAGCTCTCTCAGGGCTTTAAGCTGTTGATGTGCTATCGTCCTGGCTCATTCCTGCTGTCTGGGTGTGAGCTATATGCTTTCCTGCTCTCCGCATTTCTTCACTCTTAAGGGATGTTTAGAAAAGGCTTTAAAAATAGCTTTTTCTACCCGGTGTGGTGGTGCACACCTTTAATCCCAGCACTAAGGAGGCAGAGGTAGGAGTGTGACAGTTAAATCCTTCAAGCAAGTTCCACAGATCCCAAACTTGACCCCTCCTCTTGAGTGGGATGTGTCTCTACTAGAATTCAAACCTGATCCTAAAATTGATTGATCAAAGATAGACCAACCAGCTGTCTCTCTGCTCACCTGAGACAGGGAATACTCACTGAACAGGTAATTTGGCCTCTTCTTCCCACACATGGCCTAGAAGAAGGACTTCTGAATCTCAAGGGCTGTGGTAAGGTTCCCCCAGCCCCCCACGACAGCCTAATGGCTGTGGTGAGGAGCTGGAGTTCTTTCCCACATGAACCTTTCTGTCTCATGATCTTTTCCCGATTGTTTAGCTGAACAGCATAGATTTTGTTAAAACCTCTCCCATGTGTCCTCTCCACACTGGTGGCTGGAGAACTCTCCAACTTCCCATTTTCCTTTAAAAAAGTCTCCCACTATACCTAATCCTCTGGTGGTCTATAATTTTAATTCTTTAACTTTATAGACAAGAATTGGGATATGCCTTAAGTTCTGAGGTGTATTAGAAGTATCTGGGTACTCTTTAAATTCTTTTTTTTTTTTAGTATTTTTTTTTACAATTTAATTCTTTTTAAAAAATTTTTATTTATTCATTTTCAAGCAGAGAGATACAGAGAGAGAGATACAGAGAGAGAGAGAGAGAGAGAGAGAGAGAGAGAGAGAGAGAGAGAGAGAGAGAGAGAGAACCAGGGCCACCACCTTGTGGGTCTGGCTTATGTGGGACCTGGGAATTGAACCCAGGGCCTTGGGCACTGGAGGCAAGTGCCTTGACCGCTGAGCCATCTCTCCAGTCCCTACTCTTTAAATTCTTATCCCCAGCTCTGCTGTTACAAAATGAAGGGAGACAGGCTCCTGCTACGGGAAATGTACTCAGCAGAGTCTCTTACATTCGGAACGTGATGGATTCTAACTGGCAGCAATGCCAACAGTGTCACCGTTGCTGAGATGCTTCCTTCAGGGAGTTGAACACAGGGGCCAAGGAGAAGCTCAGGGCCTGCCATCCCTGATCAGTCACTCACGCGCCCTGTGTTTGTGAAATACTCAGCATTGTCAGGGAGTCCTTTCAGGGCTGACTCAGAGGCGAGGACCCCAGAGCTTTAATCCCGCAGCTCTGGGTAGGGCCTCCCACAGCTGGCTTCTTGTGGTTCTGCCTTGCTCTCTCCTCGCCTGCCCTCTTCTGTTCAGCCAGGGCCTTGCTACTGGTTCTATGTACATATATATCTGCCCTGATGTTCCAGAAGCTTCTGTGTCTAACCCCATGTGTCTCAGTACAAGGTTCAGAAACAAGCCCTCATGAGCATGAGACGAGCTGGGATGAGCTGGGGCTTCTAGCTGCAGGCCGTGGAGAGCCAGATGGCTTAGAGAAGGCCGAGGAACATGGCCTGCCTGGCCCTTTCCCCAAAGTCTGATGGGAAAGATGAGCTTTAAACCTCATGACTGGCAGAAAAGTGGATGATTTTGAGTGGCAGTGGGGCGATGCAAGAAGGCATAGCCAAGCTTTGTTTTCCTCCCTGGGGACATGACATTGCACTGGAGACCTGAGGAAAAATACCAAGTGCATGACACAAAAGCCCTGAAGTTCAAGTCCCCTCACCAAATCCTTTGAGGCCAGGGCAGCAAGTTGAGGAAGATAGGGGCCGAGCGAGACCAGTGAGAGAACTGTGGAGGAGTCCTGTCCCTGGGGAGATGTTGGGGGACTGCTGCAGAGGGGAACTCTGTGTCTGCCCTTGAACCCCTCCCACACATCGGACACCTGGGCACGCACCTGAACCTGCCTTTCTTGTGTGGAGACAGGTGGGGAGGTGGATGTATGGCTCTATTTCTGTCCTCTTAGCTCAAATTTCTTTGAGAGGCATAATAACTTATTCTAGGAGGTCAGGACAGCTGTCTGGGGTGTCCCAAGGTAAAGGGGGCGAGCTCAGCCCCTAGGGCCTATCTGATGGGAGGAGACACTGAGACCACTGCAGGTTTGTAAAACACCAGTCAGTGTGCCCTCTAGTTCTGCCTTCCTGGCAGTTGAGATGAACCTGGAATTACTTAGACACTTGCATTAGGGACAAAGTCGAGAGGGTAGGTGTCTGGTTTGGGAGAAATGCCATGCTTGGGCATTTAAATATTTTTTTAATGACTGTATTTAATCTTTATTGTAATTTGATTATATTCATTAAAGTAATAGTATATTAGCTCTCCAAGCTCTGGTTACTACTCTTTGATGTGAAAGAGAGGAAGTCACGCTGAACAGCAGGCCACCTATGTCCACCTTGGCTGAACATGGCTTTCGTGGGTGTGTGTGCATACCCCACAACGTAACCAGGATATCAGCTTTCGGATGCCTCAACTTACAGTAATGAGTGGTGGCAGTTTCTCCACACCGCTCTGTTTTAGCTTTGTGCTGGGCAAACCACCTTCCTAGTGACAGAATGGCTGCTGAAGTCCAGTCCTCAGCAAGAGCCCTGTTCTACTGTGCAGACAGCCCCACAGCTGACTAGGCCCAGTGGGCTAGGATTCTCCTGTAGGACTTGTGGGCTTGATCCTCATGGTCCTTCCTGGTCTAGGCTGCCATCAGCACCCTCAAACATAAGGCTGGAGGGCAGAGAGGAATTGGGGGACTGCTGCAAACATTTAGGTCCACAAGAAATAGGTGATGATCACACATGGATAAGCCTTTATTTCCTGAACAAGAGGGGAAGGCCCATCCAGATGCCAGGGGACATGACTATGACCCTCTCCTTAGGTTCAGGGACACCGTGTCTCCTCCCAGGTTACTGGACCCACTCACTGTGCTGATATTTTGTTGTCGATAGTCATTTTCTATTTGTAGAATTTATAAATATTTAAGGTGCCAGCAATTTTCAAACTTTCCAGGCACCAACATAATTAAAGTTACTTTAGTTTCTCCATATCTTTCCTGACGTGAAAGCAGAAGCCATAAACATGCCAGCAGCAAATCGATGAGATGATTATTCTCTAACGAGTCCAAACATTGTAAATTAACCTCACAAGGAGCTGCAGCTCTCGGGCTTTTTTATGCCCTGGAACCTTCTAGGCTGTGCTTTAACAAGAGGGAAATCTCGTAGATTTGGGGGTCATCTTCTTTTCCCCTCCGCCAGAAAAAGGGAATCTTCCCTTGAGCTGGGGCCTGTCCTTGGCTCACTGTGGCCTGAGTCTTTAGCTACAAGTAGACCCATTCCCCAGTGACCCTGTTGTCATCGAGAGAGAACTATCACTCAAAGTCTGTTCCTTGTAAACAGTTTTCCCAGGACACAAACGCAGCAGCTGGGGAAGTCACTCTCTTTGCGTCCCAGGATGGAGGTTTATTTTGAAGAACATTGTGAATGGAAGGCTGTGGTTTTCCTGAGAGCTGGCATCATGGAACAGCTTTTGGTTTACAGGGATTTATGGCCGGGAGCTGGAAGATCCTGGGTTTATGACAAGGGCCAAGGGTGCTCCTTATGGTTCTTCTCACCCTTTCCGGGAGATGCAGTGACCTGTGAGCACTTTTGCCTTGTTCTTCACTCGATGGCGACTACTTCTAGTGTCTCTGAGGCCTGGCACTGTGCTGCACTTTGGGACTGCAGAGATGAAAAGGCAAAGCCCAACTCCCATGGGTCTCTCAGTTAGGAGATGGAGATAGATTTTACCCTGAGTCATATGACATAAGAGGTGAATTGAGACCTTCACCAGGTGACATGGGTGTGCAGAACAGAGCCTGGGCGATCCCCTATGGAAGAAGACCTCCCGAGGGAAGACTTCTTAAGTGACAGGAGACAGAGCTCAGCAGGCAACTGTGGCATTGGCAGGGGTCCCAAAGGGCTTGAAAAGAGTGTGGCTGGGGTGACGTAGGACTCCGTAGGGGCTTCTTCTGTCCCAGGTTTGAAACCTGGTGCCCTCTGTCATCCTGACTGAAGAGAGGCTGCCTACACGCTGTAAACTATGGCCAAGGCTCCAGCAGAGGAAAGAGACCAGTGAAGTCTGTGAGGATCCACCCGAGTGTGTAATTACAGCTGGAGCAGGGCCCACTTGATTGCTGATGCTTCTCTAAGCCTGTGCGGCTCCAAGAGACTTCTGCCATGTTGGAGAGAGCGGCACAGGCTTGCATGTCCAGGGCCAGGCTTTTGGACTGTGGGGTAACAGAGTTTGTCCCCTGTGCCCCACTTCACACCCCAGGGCCAGCTCTTTTCTCCCCATTCTCTATTCCTAGGGTGGGTCAGTCTGAGGAGCTGCCATTGCAGAGTAGAGTCTCATGTGGGAATTTGGCCAGGCATCCTGGGGTTGACCTTCATTAACCTGTGGGTCTGCTCTTTGCATCATCCTGCACAGAGGAGCCCGGCCTGCGGTCTGCACCATCTTGGAACATTGTTCTGTCACTGTGGGGTCCTTGGTCCAGCATCATCTGTCTGTGTCACCTGGAGCTTGCTGGACATGTAGACTGTAAGTTCTGATCCCAGA
>PVHP010042494.1:0-15035 GCA_004024765.1 Zapus hudsonius
CTGGTTCCTTCACCTGTGGGCCTGCATATTGCTATTGTTGGACTGTCTGTCGTAAGCTACCCCAATAAATTCCCTTTTACTATAATCCATTCTCTCAACTCTGTTTCCTCTAGAGAACCCTGACTAATACACCTGCCCTTTCCAGTCTCTAGAGGTTGAGCCTCCTGCAAAGGCTTCTGGTGTGATTCTTATTCTCTCTATATATATTCTTGTTTCCACCATGGTGACACAGAGTTGGAAGGACAGGAAGGCACGCTTCGTTGATCACAGTATCATCTTCTGCCCAGAGGAACCCAGCGTCTAAATACACCCTTAGCATCCAGAACACAAGTGCACCTCATTTGTACGCGTGCATGAAGCACCTTTCCAGAGCCTTCCAGGCCTGTGTTCCTCTCAGGCCAGCATTCTCACATTTTCTCATCTACTATTTAGTAGATGTGCACTGCTTCCTTGGTGATGAAGAGACTGAGTTCAGATCTGTCCAGCGCCTGGGAGCACCCATCTGACCTCCAAGGAGACCAGAGCTGATCACTTTCCACCTTATTTACTGACCCAGGGGCTCTCCCTTAAACCCAGAGCTGGCCAATTCAGCGAGTCTAGCTAGCCAGCTTGTCCAGGGAACCTTTGTCTCTGCCTCCCAAAGGTTGATATTACAGGTGTGGCTTTCATAGGAGTGCCAGGGATCCAAACCTTCTCCTCTATTTGTATGGCAAGCACTCTGTCCTCTGAGCCACCCCCCACCCCCACCCAGCTCCCTGCATCCATAGTCCAGGGTTTTCATGGAGATACTCAAGAGAAATTTATACAGAGAGAAAAGAACAGAGCTCTGAAGATGGAATTCTGGAAACATTGACGTGAACGTGAACACACATCCACATGAACAGGCCAGAGATGGAGAAGGTACAGATGGGCCAACAGGGTCCCTCCCTACACACCCGAGCCTGGAGGTGAGGCTCTTTCTAACTGGATATGTGACTCATATAAACAGGCCTGAAGCACATACATGTGTGCGCCCCTTCTCCCCTCCCCTCCCCTCCGCCGCTCCCTAAAGCCTGCTGGCCTGGGTTCAGTTCTCCAACACTGATATAAGGCCACATGCACAAAATTCATTTGCAGTGGCAAAAAGCCCCGGAGCACCAGATTCTTTCTTCTCTCTCTCTCTCTCTCTCTCTCTCTCTCTCTCTCTCTCTCTCTCTCATCAACCCCCCCCCCTTTGTTTGTTTTGAGGTAGGGTCTGACTCTAGCCCAGGCTGACCTGGAACTCACAGCCCTGGGATCGAAGGCATGCGCCACCACATGGAGTGTCCTACAAATGAGGTCCCGAGGACACAAGCACTGTCATGCTTGCTGAGACCATCCATGTTATCACATAGACTAGAAACCCTGACTCTCTTGTCACATGATTACATAAGGGACAATTGTGTCTCCATTTTTCAACTGATGGGCATTTCATCTTTTCTCAGCTTTAGGCATCAATGATGTTGCCAAAAACATTCTTCCATGAGGCACTTGTACATGTTTGCATTTATTTCAGGCATATTGTAACTGTGTGAAAAGTACATCTCTATTCTCAGCAGTGATGGGAGAGGTCCCGTTCTTTACCCCTGGTTTCTGTCATTTAAAAAAATAAATTATTTATTTGAGAGAGAGAGAGAAAGAGAGAGAGAGTGAGCGAGAGAGAGAGAGAGAGAGAGAGAGAGAGAGAGAGAGAGAGAGAGAGAGAGAGAGAGAGGGAGAGAGAGGGAGAGAGAGAGAGAGGGAGGGGCAGACACAGAGAATGGGCATGCCAGGGCCTCCAGACGCTGCAAACAAACTCCAGACGCGTGGGCCACTTTGTGCTCTGGCTTTACATGGAAATTGAACCTGGGTCCTTAGGCTTTGCAGACCAGTGCTTTAACCACTGAGCCCTTTCTCCAGCCCCTGTCATTTTGCTTTGAATCTTTCAAAATTTTGGGTATTCTCAGGAGTATGAAAAGCTATTTGTGTTTATTTTTGCATAGCTTCATTTGTTAAGTGTCTGCTCAAAACTTTTGCTCATTTATGCTTGATATATTTATGTTTCCACATCCTACGTGGAAGGAAGAAATACTTATTGTTCTTCATGGGTTTAAACTGAAATCATTCATGCATTCCACCCATGGCAAATGAATGAAATATGGAAAAAGTCTTACCTATGTAATGTTAGTTAACTCTAAGTTTAAATAAATTTATTTTTAAAAATCTCATCCAAGCCGGGCGTGGTGGTGCACGCCTTTAATCCCAGCACTCGGGAGGCAGAGGTAGGAGGATCGCCGTGAGTTCAAGGCCACCCTGAGACTACAGAGTGAATTCCAGGTCATCCTGGGCTAGAGAGCAAGACCCTACCTCGGAAAACAAAACAAAAAAAGCAATAACTTGCAAAGCCAATCAGCGTGGGTTAGATTTGCCAGTGCTGACAGAGAGTGGTGTAAGCTTCTGACCTTCATCTTTTGCTTCTGTAGCAGATACTGTTAGAAATACTGAACAGCTGGGCGGGGCGGCATCCATCTTGAATCCCAGCACTCCGCAGGCTGAGGTACAGGGATCATTGTAAGTTCAAGGCCAGCCTGGGCTACAGCGTGAGCTTTAGGTCAGCCTGAACCGGAGTGACACCCTGCCTTAAAAAAAACAAAAAACAGGGGCTGGAGAGCTGGCTCAGTGGCTAAAGGCACTTGCTTGCAAAGCCTGAAGGCCCAGGGCTTGATTCCCCAGTACCCACATAAAGCCTGATGAGCCTGGAGCTTGTTTGCAGTGGCAGGAGACCCTGCTGCACCCATCCTTACTCTCTCTCTTAATAACTATTTTTAAGACAAAACACAACAAAACTTAAAAAAAAAAAAACCAAGAAATACTGAGAACGCATTCTGGAGGCCTAGTTTTGAACTGCATGTGGGAGCCAGCACATGCACTGTGTGGGAGGGTATTTTGCCACAGCTCGGGTACTGGGCTTCCAGGCCCAGGATGGTCAGCGTCCATGTGACCTTCTCACCCCAGCCTGTGCCTCTATTTCTTTCCTTTCCTTTTCCCTGTACTTTCTGGGGCATAGGAGTTCGAACCCAGGGCCTTGCCATTAACATTGAGCTATATCTCCAGCCCTCTTTTTTTTTTGTTTGTTTTTCGAGGTAGGGTCTCCCTCTAGTCCCTGGCTGATCTGGAATTCACTATGTAGTCTCAGGCTGGCCTCGAACTCACAGCAATCCTACCTCTGCCTCCCAAGTGCTGGGATTAAAGGTGTGTGCCACTATGCCCAGCTTTTTTTTTCTTTGTTTATTTTGTATTTTGTTTTTGAGGCAGGGTCTCACTCTAGCCCAGGCTGAGCTGGAACTCACAAGAACTCACAGTGCTCCTCCTATCTCCAGAGTGCTGGGATTAAAGACGTGCGCCACCATGCCAGAGTCTCTCTTTTTGTTTATTTATTTGAGATGGGATTTCACTAGCTTGCCGAGGCTGGCCTTGAACACGGGCTCCTCCTGCTTCAGACTCCAGTCGCTAGTAGGAATGACTGGCCTGTGCCTGTGTCTGGTTCAGTACTGACGTTTAATGCATGTGTCCACGAGTCCATTTCGGGTCCCTGTGTCACCATCTGCGGGTGTTTCCCGGCATGCACCTAGGTGACTATGATGCACACACTTCTGAGAACCTCAGGCCTAGCTGATTAAGGACCTTGGGCAGGCCATTCTCCAATCCTGTGTCCACTGATATGAGATCTCCTTTCTTCTAAAAAGAAAGAAAAAAAAAAAGAGAGAGAAGCGGCACGAGGTCTGGAGACATGGCTCAGCACTTGCCTGCAAAGCCTACCGACCAGAGCTCCATTCCCCAGCAAGGCCAGATGCTCAAAGCGGCACGTGCATCTGGAGTCCATTCGCCGTGGCTGGAGGCCCTGGCGCGCCCATTCCCTCGTCTCTCTCTCTCTCACTCTCTCTCTGCTAGGAAGTAAATAAACAAAAATAAATAAACGAACCGGTGAGAGGCAGGCAGGAGGGCCCAGGCTCGAGCTCAGGCAGCACCCACGGCCCCAGGGCAGCGGAAACCCCGCCGGCTGCGCACGCGCACGCAGCCCTCGCCGCGCGCCCTGCGCACGCGCACGCAGCCCTCGCGCGCGCGCCTTCCCGGGAGGCCGATGGAGCTGGTGCTCGCCGAGGCCCTGCTGGAGGAGGGCCGCGATCCCCGGGCCCTGCTCGGGGCGCTGTGCCGCGGCGAGGCGTCGGCGGAGCGCGTGGAGGCGCTGGGCTTCCTCCTGCGGCGGCTGGAGGCGCGGGGCGCGGGCGCGGGCGCGCTCCCGGAGGCGGCGCGCGGCGTGGCCACCGGCTACCTGGTGCCGCTGCTCCGCGGGCGCGCGGGGGGCTCGGAGCCGGGGCGCTCGGAGCCGGGGCCCCGGGGCCGCGTGCTGCGGGCGGCCGGCGCGGCGCTGCGCTCGTGCGCGCGGCTGGCGGGGCCCCCGGCGCTGGCCCCGGCGCTGGCCGAGGACGCGCTGCGGGAGCTGCAGGGCCCGCGATCGCCCGCCTCCGACCCCGCGGCGGCCGTGGAGGTGCTGGCGGCCGTGGGGCCGTGCCTGCGGGCCCGCGAAGACGGGCCGCTGCTGGAGCGCGTGGCGCGGGCGGCCGTGGCGCGGGCGCTGGCCGGGGACGGAGACGCGGAGGCGGCGGCGCCCGTGGCCTCGCGGCTGCTGCCCGCGCTCGGGCTGGGCGGAGAGGCGGCGCTGCGGGCCGTGTGGGGCGCCCTGGCCGCCCTGGGGACGGCCGTGGACCCCCGCGGCGTGGCCGTCGAGCTGCAGGTGCTGAGCGCGCTGGCCGAGAAGCTGCTGCCCGAGCCCGGTGCGCCCCACGCGGGACCTGACGCGCGCCGCAGCCGCCGCTTCTGGACGGCGGTGCGGGCCGGGCTGGGACGCGCCCAGGACGCGCTGACGCGCAAGCGCGCCCGCTACCTGCTGCGGAGGGCCGTGGAGGTGTCCGCCGAGCTGGGCTCCGACTGCACCTGCGGCCCCCACGACGGAACCGGTACTTGTCTCCCCGCTGCCCGGGCGTCCTGTGCATCGGTCCTTGCAGTCCTGGCGACAGAAGCAGCATCGTGGGTCTGCTCTTTCCCGGGCGATCTAGGCAGGGTTGGCACCCATGGCAGGAACATCCCACAAGGCTTGGAAATTTCCCCCTGGAAATTCTCAAAAGCAAAAATTTCCTAATATTAAGCATGTGTTTTGGTTTGGTTTGCTTTTTTTTCTAGACTTTGAGTTCAAGGCGATCCTCCTGACTCAGCCCCAGTGCTGGCACCAAAGTTGTGCGCCTCCACGCCCCCAAAGGGGTCCCCTTTATTTCAAGTCTAATAGCCAAAGGGTGGAACACAAGTGTCTCTATTCTATCTTCCCTCCCTTTTGTTGTGTGTCTGTTTGAAGCAGGATCTCACTCCATCCCAGGCTGGCCTGGAACTCAGCAGTCCTCTTAGGGGGCTGGAGAGATGCGCTCTGGTTAAGGAGCTTGCCTGTAATCCTACTTCCACCTGGAGACTGCGTTCCATTTTTCTGAAATAGCCCCTTCCGCTCACGTGCTTCATTTTTCTGTGATGCCCTTTGACCTCACATCTGGTACCTACACAGCTAGGTTGGTCTTCACATGTTTGATCTTTGAGCCATGAAGTCGCTTGTTTTTAATGTGGTGTGGTATGTGATGTGTGTGTGGGGTATACCGTGCTTGGGTGTAGATGCACACACCCCTGGGCACACAGGGGTGGAGGCCAGGGGCATAGCCTCTCCCCTTTTCACTTCATCCCCTGTTTCCAGGGTGTCTCACTGAAGCCAGAGCCAACATTTTGGCAGTCTTTTCCGTGAGCATATCCTAGCCATTCTCTGGTCTCCACAAGCCTCCAGAGATCCTCCTGTCTCTGCCTCTCCAGCACTGGTCTTATAGGTGTGCCACCAAGCCTGCCATTTTTTACGTGGGGATCAAACTCAGGTCCTCATGCTTGTGAGAAAAACATTTTGTCACCTGACCCATCTCTCCAGCCCCAGATGTCATGTTTTTAAAACTGCTTTTTGTTGGAGGTGGACATGGTACCTGTCCTGTCCTGTCCACAGTCAGGTCAGGTGTGGAACAGCCTGGGTGCTCATTCTATCCTTGGATAGACTTTCTGCCCTTTGGTATTCCCATCTCTGGTGGACAGACACTTCCGTGTGAAGGATTTTGAGAGCTAGCAGGCTCACAGAAAGCTTGGGGCTTTCTGCTTTCTCAGTGGGCCACGAATGCCAAGATGGCTTGATTGACGGCTGATTGGGGGCCACCTTCTCGCTGAGCACACACTTCAATGCCAAGTTCTAGGGGCATCGGTGGATGGGTGATGCATAAGCCTGCTGCTGAGTTGTGCCTTCTCCGTTTAGGTTCCTGTGATCTCTGAGGCCACCGGATTCTGAAATTCCATTTTCACCTGTGTGCCAGACACTTAGCACACCTGTTCAGTCTGGGAAAACATCCTTTGGTTCTGTGTAGTTTTCCTGAGTTATTTCTCTGGTGATTTCTTTTCTGTTGTCTTATTCTCGTCTGGGATACTGAACCACCTAGACTCATCTTCAAAGCAGTTTTTTTCCTCCTGTGGATGATTTTGTCTTTTCTTCTACCTCTGCTAGTAGTGGCTTTTACTTTCAGCCTTTTCTTGGAGCTTCTTGTTTCTGCCATTAAATACTGGTGTTCAGACTAGTCTGTTCTTGGTGTTCCCTTAGTGTACATAGTGCCCTGTCCTAACCTGTCAGTGTCAAAATCCTCTGCCGCTCACTCTGTCCTTTCACATGGACTTAGACACTATTTTTCAGGAGAGGAATTTTTTTTCTTTTTAATTCCAATGATCTTTCAGTTTGGGAGATCTTTTTTTTTAAACTTTTTTTATTGATAGCTTCCATAATTATAGACCATAAACCATTATGATTCCCTCCCACCCTCCCCCATATCTCTTCTCCCCTCAGTGAGTCTCTGCTTTGTTTTGTGTCATCATTTTTTCCTCCCATTATGTGTAGGGATTATCAGGCACTGCAAAGTCATGAATATCAAGGCTGTGTTGTGTCTGGAATCTTGCATTGTAAGCAGTCCTCCCCTTCCTTTGGTTCTTACGATCTTTCCGCCACCTCTTCCACAATAGACTCTGAGCCTCGGGAAGTGTGATGGAGATGTCCCAGTGCTGAACACTCCACTGTCGTTTCTTCTCAGCACTGTGGTGTCTTTTGAGTTATCCCAGTGGTCACCACCATCTGAAAAGAGAAGCTTCTCTAGACAAGAGTGAGAAAAGCATTATTGTATGGCTATGAACATAAAAAGTGCTTATAAGGCAGTTTGGTGGCCATAATATATGTATTTAGTCAGACAACAGCAGGTGTTACTCCCCTAGGTCTCATGACTTTTGACTAGGTCTTCAGTACCAGGCATGTATTCCCTCCCATGGAGCGGGCCTCCAGTCCAGTTAGAGAGCAGTTGGTCTCCCCCACAATAGACGTGCCGCTATTGCACCAGTTGGCACATTTGGCCTGGCTGCCAGTCTTAAGGCTTGCAAGGTCCACTGCTGTTCACCACTGTTGATGACTTCTCTTTCCCATAGGGCTGCAGGCAGCCATAGCTTTTTCCAGCTTTCTGTCAGCTGGTTAACAGGGAGGAGGTTTGCAGCTCAGCTCCAGGTTGATTTCTCAGTGACCTGCAGCCCAAGCATATTCAGCACTAGGGTCTTATCATCTCATTCTGGTGGGCAACCAAGAGCCTTGGCAATAACCTGTAATGTTTTGGGGGCCTCTGGAACTTCCCTGGCCCACAACTTGCTGGAAGGTATCCCATCTCTGGCACTGAAATTTTTCTAGTAACAATCTATGGCTTCTGGGTGTGCCATTATCCAAAGAAGTAGGATTCCATATGGTTTATTCTAAATCTCTTAAATTGTGACTAACCCTCCTCCCTTTCCTCCTTTACTCAATCCCTTCCCCTGACCCCCCTTAGGTCATTGTTCCCCTATTGATTTATTTACTTACATATGTAATACTCTCCTTCAGTCTCCCCTCTCCTCCCTCCCTTAAAGCTCCTGTCTAGCTTTCTGGCCTCTACTACTTACTGACTTTCACTCCAACTCCAGTTTGGAGGATTTTGTAGGTAGATCAAATTATTTCTTGATTTTTCTATTTTTAAAAATACATTTTATTTAATTTATTATTTATTTGCCAGCAAAGAGAGGGGGAGACAGAGTAGGAGAGAGAAAATGGGCACACCAGGTCTCCTGCCACTGGAAACAAACTCCAGATGAATGCACCACTTGGTGCATCTGGCTTTATGTAGGTATTGGGGAACTGAACCCAGGCTGTCAGGTTTTGCAAACAAGCATCTTTAACTTCTGAGCCATCTTGATAGCCTTAAAATAAATGTAAATTTTTTATTTTTTATTTTTTATTTTTTGGTTTTTCAAGGTAGGGTCTCACTCTAGCCCAGTCTGACCTGGAATTCACTATGTAGTCTCAGGGTGGCCTTGAACTCACTGTGATCCTCCTACCTCTGCCTCCCGAGTGCTAGGATTAAAGGTGTACACCACCACGCCCGGCTAAAAATATTTTTTTATTTACAAGCAGAGACAGACAGACAGTGGGTACATGGAGGTCTCTGAGCTGATGTAAAAAAACTCCAAATGCATGTGCTACTTTGTGCATCTGACTTTATGTGAGTATTGTGGAATCAAACATGGGTGGTTAGGCTTTGCAGGCAAGTGGCTTAACTCTCCAGCCCTAAATTATGTATATTATACATACATTATATATATGTATATATATATAAAATGTATGTATTTGTTATATGTATTTGGGAGAGAAAGAGAGAGACTATGAGAATATGGGTGTACCAGGGCCTCTTGCCAATGCAAATGGACTCCGAGTGCATTCACCACTTTGTGTACCTGGCTTTACATGGGTACTGGGGAGTTGAGCCTGGATCAGCAGGCTTTGTAAGTAAGCACTTCTAGCTGCTGAGACATCCATCTCCCAGCCCCTGAAAATTCTTTCTTCCTGAGTCTGTTTGGTTTTCTTCAGATTTTCAGATTCTATATTTGACCGCCATTGTGAGCTCCTCTGTTTTTCCCATGTTGCTTGGACTTTTGCCTTTGAAAAATCCTTCCCTGCTAGAGTCTTTGTGAGAGAATGTAGTTTATTTGTGCATACCTATCATTCTTACCCAGAATTCCAAACCACTAATCCAAATTTTAAAAAAGCAAACCCACCAAGGCCAGATGTGTGGTGCACACCTGCAACCCCAACATTTAAGAAAGCAGAGGCAGGAAAACCAGGAGTTCAAGGCCATCCTCCTCCACATAGCAAGGTTGAAGCTAGCCTGGGCTACATAAGCCCCCATTTCAGAAAAACCAAAACCAAACAAAAAGCCCCAACCAACCAAGCAAACCAAAACAAAAAAACAAACAATTTACTTTTGAGTTCCCCAAGCTTTCCCAGTAGGCTTCCTCCATTGGTGGAGGATATATTGTTTGGCAACACTAGCATTATTTAAATAAACTGTATTATAAAGAATATGATAAAATTGCCAATGGAAGCACTAACTTTCTCTTTTCAATTCCTGTTAGGCCCAAGTCTTTTCTGGTGGTCTGAGAAGAAAAAAGATGAGCTTCTAAAGTTTTGGGAGAATTATATTTTAATTATGGAAACTCTAGAAGGAAATCAGGTAAGCATTTTTCTTTTATAGCAAATCCATGGTAGACTCTTTCCTTTTCCTGGCATCAATGTAATTTAAAATAGATTATAAATTACTGGGCTCCTCCACCCTCTTCTGAATTTGGTTACACTGGTGATAAGGCCGGATAGTGTAGTGTGAACAGACAAGGGATGGCTACTGCTGTCTCCTCATGTTGAGATTTCATATTTATCAAGTTCTCCATTAGTAAGGTTTTTTTTTTTTTTTAAACACCTGTAAGGTTCTCTGGTGTGTAAGGGTTCCTGTCTATAAGGTTTCCTATCTGTAAAGTCCCCCTTCCATAAGGACCCCCATCTGTGAGGTTCCTTACCTATACGGTTCCCTAGTCTGTAAGGGTCTCCATGTATAAGGGTTCCTATCTGTAATGTTCCCCATCTATAAGGTTCCCCAGTCTGTAAGGGTTCCAGTCTATAAGTTTCCCTAGTATCTAAGGATCCCCATTCTGTAAAGTTCCTAGTCTACTAACTGTGGACCTCCGAGGGGCCGGCTATCTTGCCGTCAGGTTGAGATATCAGTCCACAGAAGTACCGAGCACTACTGAGAGTTGAAGTAGAGTGTTACTCATGTGCTAAGCATGTAGAGATGCAGGATGAGAAATAAAAACATTTGAAGTACAGTTGGGTCAAACCTCCCATAGTTGCTCACAGTGTGTTCTAAGGGACACGAGGAACTGAACCCTGGATTGCCTCTCCTTCCCATTGTGTGACCCGAACAACTTCAGGGACTGGAGAAGATGTTTCAGTGTTTCTTCTGTTTTCATCTGAGTCCTGTCTAGTTCCCAGGTCCAGGGATGGTCAGGACATGCCTTAGGTGTTCACTGTGGACATGTCTGTGCTCACATACCTGGGATCTGGGCTGTGCCCCCTGGCTGTGACATGCTTATTCTTGCAAACCTGCATCACGCCACGATTAAGAACTAGAAGAATCAGGCTCCTGGGGCCTTTTTACAATGTAAAAACAAGGCTTCAGTTACATGAATGGACAAACATTCCCCTGGGTTTTAAAGGTGCATTTTATTTTATTTCATAATTCTTTGCTCTTGTTTTTAGATTCATGTTATAAAGCCAGTCTTACCAAAGCTAAACACTCTGTTTGAATATGCAGTGTCAGAGGAAAATGGTAATGATTATTTTCTTTTTGGTTTTCTTTTGGTTTTGGTTTTAACAATATTAACTAGCTTTCCCCCTGATCCCATAATTAATCCTTATTCATCGTAGAGGTTTTGGAAAAATAATCACATGATAAGGAGGACAATAAATCATCTTGTAATACAGACACCAAATGATGCTGACCTGCACCATTGTACATGTGTCCTGTCTGGTCACACTGCCAGTGTGTATGTGCATCACACCTACCAATGTGTCCACACCTGTCCATCCCCTGTGTCCTATCTGGTCACACTGCCTATGCATGCTTCACACCTAGCAGTATGTCCACACCACGCACATTATTTATATCTCTTTAAATAGTCTTCCAGAATGTAACTTTTTTTTTTTTTTTTTTTTGTTTTTTTGAGGTAGGGTCTCACTCTGGCCCAGGCTGACATGGAATTCACTATGTAGTCTCAGGGTGGCCTTGAACTCACGGTGATCCTCCTATCTCTGCCTCCTGAGTGCTGGGATTAAAGGTGTGTGCCACCTCGCCCGGCTAGAATGTAACTTTTTAAATGGCTATAGGAATTCTGAAGACGTATCATTCATTTTTTGAAAACAGTTCATAGTAAGAATGAGCCCTTCACCTGCCTCAGCAGTGTCCATGGTGGCCAGCCTCACCTTCTGGTCACATGGCGGCCTCCACTGCTTCCTCCCCAATGACTGTTCCTCTACAAACATCCGTGTGTGCCCTTAAAGGACAGGACCCTTTGCTATGCTCTTGTGATGGTATGCACTGTGTCTTAATGGCTGTGCATTCCTGTCTGTTTTGCATGCATGTGGATACACATGCACGTGTAAGGAGGGAGATGTTGGATGTCTTCCTTTGCTGCTTTCCTCATCACCTACAGCTCACCAGCTCTTAATATCTTTTAGTTAAATTTATATTTAACAATTTACAGTTGTTGTTAGGTATCTTGGGCTTCTTACGAAGAGAACATTCCAGAACATAATTTTAAGTATATATATGTATTTCGGTTTTGTTTTTTAAAAAATATTTTTATTTAGCCGGGCGTGGTGGCGCACGCCTTTAATCCCAGCACTCGGGAGGCAGAGGTAGGAGGATCACCATGAGTTCAAGGCCACCCTGAGACTACATATTGAATTCCAGGTCAGCATGGGCTAGAGTGAGACCCTACCTCGAAAAACCAAAAAAAAAATTTTTTTTTAATTATACAGAGAGAGAAGAGAGACAGAGAACAGGTACACCAGGGCCTTCAGCCCCTACAAACAGACTCCAGATGCATGTGCCACTTTGTGCATCTGACTTTACGTGGTTACTGGGGAATCAAACTTGGATTAGTAGGCTTTGCAGGCAAGTACCTTAATTGCTGAGCCATTTCTCCAACCCCTTGTTTGTTTCTTAATATTTTATTTATTTGCAAGTAGAGAGAGAAAGAGAGAGAAAAAGAGAGAATGGACACACCAGGGTCTCTAGCCACTGCAAATGAACTCCAGATGTATGTGCCACTTTGCGCCTCTGCTTTTATGTGGGTACTGGGGAATTGAACTTGGGTTGTTAGGCTTTGCAGGCAAGTACTTTAACTGCTGAGTCATTTCTCCAAGCCTCCCTTACTTTTTTTTTGCGGCAGGGTCTTGCTCTATCCCAGGCTGACCATAGAATTAGGAGAGTGTTCAAGAAGAAATTCAAGGAAGTTGGCGCTTCCTAAAATTACTCTGTGGAATTAAGCTTAGATCAATGAAGCAAGCAGCTAAGTGCAGACCGCAGTTCACTATTCCCAGGAACCATCAGTTGCTGCACCGCTGTGTTTATACCCGAGGATTAAGGGTGGGGAACGGGTTTGGGTGCCTGCACTAAAGTTTGACCCCTTAGCCAATGAGCTTTGTTTTGCTGATGGCCATAGATGTTTTCTGATATTCTGGGAGTTCTCACAGGCCATAAGCATCTCTGGTGCCCCCCCTGGGGGGGCTGTTGTTTAATTGAACCCTGGGGTGACTTGGCCTGTGTACTTTTTATTAAAGCAATGCTTTTCTCGCCCCATTTTGCCCACAGCTCTTTTTTAGCAATCCAAACCACACGGCAGTTTTGAAAATTACCACCGCCAAAGAGTTGGGAAAAAGGAAAAAAGCATGTTGGGGCAAATCACAAACAATGGGCCCATTTATTTATAGGATAAGTTACAGATGATGATTTTTTTCCTTACGGAATTAAAGGTTACCTTAAAGAACTAAAAACCATCTCTAAGGAACACACCTTTTATTTGTAGATTCAATTGCATAATCACTTCCTAGACATTTACTTAACGCTCAGCATATACCAAAGTACCGTGGACAGAGTGGTAAGACACGGGCAGTATTTTTCCACTTGCGTTTTGTCTGTCTTCTATGAAAAATCATTTTGGCTATCAGTTCGGTTCTGTGATTAGAAAAGGCAAGGGAACAAACGGGGTGTATACCGAGGCGGTAGTTCTGCCTGATTGGGGCTTAGCATCCACACTGACCCAGAAGGACGGGCAGTGCCAAGAAGGTGGGCGTGCAGAGTGGTATAAAGCTGGAGTGGTCAGCGTTAGTCTGGGGCTCATTCATAGGAGCAACGGGAAGCCATCCAGCGGTGTGAGGTGGAGCTGGAGTGAGTTTTAGATTTTTGTTTATTTATTTTCAGAGAGAGACAGAGAGAAAAGAGATAGAGAAAGAATATGGACCCGCTAGGGCCTCTAGCTACTGCAGAGAAACTCCAGGTACATGGGCCACTTTGTGCATCTGGCTTTATGTGGGTACTGGAGAATCAAACTTGTTTTGTTTGGCTTTGCAGGCAAGTGCCTTAACCACTTAGCCATCTCTCCAGCCCTGGGTTTGTTTTGTTTGTTTGTTTGTTTTTGTTTGTTTGTTTCCGAGGTAGGGTCTCGCTCTAGCCCAGGCTGACCTGGAATTTACTGTATAGTCTCAGGGTGGCCTCAAAGTTACAGTGATCCTCCTACCTGCCTCCTAAATGCTGGGATTAAAGGTGTGCACCGCTACACCAGGATTGGTTTGAGATTTCTGTATGAAAAATAGCTTGAAATGGGGTGAGGGAAGAATCCAGCCACTCTAGATCTAAAATTCTAGTAGCACTTTTTGTTTTCTGCATACTGTGGCGGTCATAATACTCATTTTGCAGACTTCATAAAGGAAATTGACTGAATACATCTACTGAGTATCCAGTGATTTTGGCCTGATAAGCACCCTTGGCTGTGGTTAACAAGTAAACTCACGTTTTGGAGTTGTACGGAAATGAACGCGTTTGTGCACGCGTACGGAAAGGACTTGAGTGTGGACATTTGCTGTTCATCCCACAGGCTCTTGGCTCCTTCACCCGTCCTGGCTCATGTGCACTTACAAAGGAACGTTTGAAAGTGAGAACAAAAGTCTAACCAAAGAAGGCATTACGCACTTTTTGGAGCTGTATGAAACAAAACCGCTTCCATTTTCACCAGAACTCTGTGAGGTATTGACATTCTGTCCCCTTACCCTTATTCTCTAAGAGGTTAAAGGATTCTCTGTGATCTTTAGACCTTGAGTGTTGTCGCCGTCAGCCACACACCGCTGGGATGAATCTTCAAACCAGGCACAATTTGGGGGAGGAAAGTATTTATTGAAACTACCAATTGAGGGGAAGTTCTTTAACAGCGAAAGAGGCTGGCTCTCTTTCACAGGTCCAAACAGAGAGAAAAAACATCCACCTACACCACACACACAGGAAACAGGCAGGAGGGCCAAGGAGAGAATTTCTTCTCCTTTCTATAGCATTAGGGTGGGGTCTTGCAACCCTTCCCCAGACTTAATGGCTTCCTGGGTCTCTGGAATTTCCTTCCTGCCCTGCCCACACATAAAAGGATGTTTATTTCTAGCTCCTTTGAGCTTCCTTACATCTTGCCCCCTTCTGAGAGGCTGCCTTCCAGTAAACATCCTCAGAGACCCACCCACGATTACTTAAAAGGTAAGGTTGACAACAAAACTTAACCATCACAAGTGTCATCCTCAGGAAAGCCATCCTCCTTTTTTTGGGTCAGGGTCTTTCATTGGCCTGGACCTTACCAATGAAGCTAGACTGGCTGGCAAGTGAGCCCCAGAGATCTCTGTCTCCTCCTCCCCAGCACTGGGGTTACAGGCACCACACCTGACATTTTTAAAAAACTACTTTTTTTTGTTTATTTGCAAG
>PVHP010042495.1:0-14963 GCA_004024765.1 Zapus hudsonius
GGAGCCCACCCACCTGGTGTGGAACTCCTTAACTTCATCAGAGATGCACCAGGTGACCCTGAGCAAGTCCCTAGAATGAGGAGGTTAAGCCAGGGCAGGGATTTTGAGTTACAGACTCAAAGCAGTGATCCCTCTCCTGGAAAAAAGATCAGTAAGAAAGTGCATGTACTTCCTGAGGGCATTAGATCCCTACAGCTCAACTCTAGACCCCTTCTGTGTTAAGAACAATGACAGCTAACGGCTAAACATGGCCTAGTACCATGAGTCCTAGACCTAGTCCTAGACTCTGCTAGAGAATCCAGCCTCAAGCCTCCTCACCTCCTCAGGGAAGGGGGTATATTCTTCCTCCTTCTAAGGAAGGCAGGCCTTCTGCTTGGAGCCCTTTGCAGATGCTGGGGAGAGGGTGCTGAGAAGGGCCCAGATCTCCTTCCCCTGGGAATTTGCATAGCTCCCAACCCAAGGACTCCCAAACCCAGTCACAAGCAGGAAAATCAGACCCAGCACCTGAATGAGCCTGGTTGTCTTCAACCACCACAGGATCCTGGAAGAGGACCAGCAAGCCCAGAGGGCGAGGGAGGTGGAGGCACTTCGCCAGGAGCACCGGAAGGAGATGCAGGCCATGGTGGCCGATTTCAGTGGTGCCCAGGCCCGACTCCAGGCCCGGCTGGCTGCCCTGGAAGCTGAGTAAGACTCTTGAGCCTCAGGTTTGGAGAGACTAGCAGGTGTGTCACCAATGGGTGTGGCCAACTCAGAGTCACTGAGTATTCCTGGGGACTGGGGAGTTGGCTCAGCAATTAAAGGCACTTACTTGCAAAGCCTACCAGCCTGGGTTCAATTCCCCAGCCACCCGTGTAAATGCAAAAAGTGGTACAAGCATCTGTCATTGTTTGCAACAAGACACACACACACCAACTAAAAAATTTAAAAAAAATATTTTTTTAATTTCCTGAGTTCCAGGAAAGTCATCTCCAGGCAAACAAGCACGGCTGACTAACACTGGAAATCTAACAGTACTGGTGTTGCCTGTGGGCGTAGTGTACCCTCCCCCCCACACCTGGAAGCAGTTCTCCTTAAGAACATTTGCCCTGTTCTAACACACATCATAAAACTTCACAAGTCCTTCAAGACCAAAATTGCTATCACCAGACAGATAGAAGGCCAAGCTCTGTCTCCTGCAGGCATCCATGCCTTTACCCATTCAGCAATATCTATGGGCCTACTGTGTGCCAGGCTCTATCTTAGTGAGAGTGAAGACCCTGCTTTCTTAGTGCTCACCAATTCTTTTCAATATGTATTTACTTTGAGAGAGAGAGAGAGAGAGAGAGAGAGAGAGAGAGAGAGAGAGAATATGGGTGCACCAGGGCCTCCAGCCATTGCAAACAAACTCCAGATGCATGGTCCACTTTGTGCATCTGGCTTTATGTGGGTACTGGGGAATTGAACCCGGGTCATTAGCTTTGCAGGCAAGTGCCTTATCCACGAAGCCATCTCTCCAGCTCAATGTGCTCACATTCTAAATGGAGAGTCAGAGAAGAAGGAAGCAAACCAACATTTAACATCATATCCGGAGGGCAGTGCTGTCCAAGGGACAGGCTGGGCGTGAGAGTGGCAGAGCAGATCAGGAAGGCCTCCTGGAGGAAGTAGGATTTAAGCGCTGTGAGGCAAGTGAGTGGAAGAGCATCTCTGCGAGTCCGAAGACACAGCAAGAGCAAAGGTTTTGCTTCACTTGGCTGAATGGAGTCACTGAGTGACAGGGAGAGAGATGGATGGAGCTCTGCCCTAAAAGGGAAGAAGCTGGGCCGTGTTCAGAGCCTGTCTGGTACCTGCAAGGATTTCCGCAGAAGTGACGGAATCCCATTACCTTTTAATAGGTTCCCCTCAGCTGAGCTGATGAAGTTAAGGGAAGGAGTGGTTGACAGGCAGACAGACCACTGGGGAGGTCATGCGGGTCCAGGTCCAGCTGAAGCCTCTACCCAGGGCTGTGCGGTGGATTTAATGGGTCTGCAGCATTCAATAAAGTCGCTGTGCCTGTGCTCTTAGATCCTATCTCACCGTCTCCAGTGTAAGACAGGTCACCCTAAAGTTGACGGAGGCCCATAAATCCCAGGGGGGGGGGGTTGGTGAAGAAAGAGAGAGGGAGGCTGAAGCAGGAGGGACTCCAGCACAAGGCTAGCCGGGGCAGCTTGGTGAGACCATGTCTCAAAAAGTGAAAAGGTCCGGGAATACTATAGCTGAGTGGTGGAGGGTTTACCTGGCATGCTTGGAAGCCCTGGGTTCAATGCCCTGCACTGCAAAATAAAAAACACTGACCGTGTGCCAGTCGCCATTACCTCACAACCAACCTCTCTATTGGGAGGACTCCGGGGGAAGCGGGATACTCACGCTCACATAACCAGAAAGACGCAGAGCCAGAACGACAGGTCCTGGTCTCTTAGCAGAGTCAGTCGACCACCTGCAGCCGAACTCCCCTCTGCCTCTCCCTCCTCCCCCTCCCCCACTAACTCTTTGGGCTCTGGCTGCTTCGAGGGAAGCCCGACTGGTGCTGCGCTCTAAATCTCCAGTAGATGGCGCCCGAGCCACGAGGGCATCCGGAGACCCTGCACACCTGCGGGATGCGCGGCCTCCAGGTGCCCCCACGGGTCTCTGGCTCCCTGGCCCTGCGGGCTGCGGAGATCTGACGGAGCCAGACAGGACCTGGGTGGCCAGACTAAGGGCATGCAGTCCCCCTGCTTGTTAGTTGCTGGGACTAACTGTCTGTCTTGACCAGACTGAAAGGTTCCGGAGAGAAGCCTGGGAAGGGAGCATCGCGGCCCGAGGACCTGCAGCTCATCGGCCGCCTGCAGACTCGCCTTAAGGAAAGGGAGGACATCATCAAACAGCTCACGGTGAGTGAGGCACCCCTACACGGCCCCCAAGATCCTCAGTGGGGCTGGGGACTCGCTTTGCACCTGGCACTTCTCTGAGTGCCTAAAATATTGCATAGCAAAGAATTTTTTATTTTATTTTTGTGTTTTTATTTTTTTTTCGCAATAGGGTTTCACTCTAGTCCCAGCTGACCTGGAACTCACTCTGCAGCCCAGGCTGGCCTCCAACTCACGGTGATCCTCCTACCTCAGCCTCAGTGCTGCGATTAAAGGTGTGTGAGCCACCAAGCTAAGCCATTTTTCTACTATGAAAAAGGGCTCACTGAAAAATTGACACCAGAACATAATTGACCAAGTGTGAAAAAAGACCTGTTCCCAAATCCAGAAGCATTTGCTGGATGTCAATAGTGACTTCGTTTTTCTGGAGCATTTGAGAAAATTCTAGAGCTGCTTGCCTCTGAATTTCAGTAGAATCAATCAAATTTATTGTTATTGATCTTCAAAAAAAAAAAAATAGTGATGACCTAGGCTGGCGAGATGGCTCTGCAGTTAAGACACTTGCTTGTAAAGTCCAATGCATTTGGAGCTCATTTGCAGTGGCTAGAGGCTCTGGCATGCCCATTCTTTCTCCCTCTCTGTCTCTGTCTGTGCTTGCAAATAAATAAATGGAAATATTAAAGTGACCAACCGTTTTCTAGCTAGCAAAGCTACTCCTTAGACCCCTTGAAAGATTATTTCCAACTCACTCGATTCTGTACCCAAAAGCCACCAAAGCCTGGTAGTCATTTCTTGGGAATGTCCCTCCCCTTGGTCTGCTTCTTGTTACCTACTTCATGTCTCTGTTCCCTGCTTTGGTTATTGATTTGGTATTAATAAGGAATTGCTCACTTGCTAAATGTGATTATGATTTAAAAGAATACTCATGGCTGAGGAAATGGCTGAGTGGATAAAGCACTTGCCACACAAGTTGGGTACCTGAACTTCAGGAGAGAACGGAAGTGGAGCTGGACACTGCAGTGCTAATCTAATTGCAGGACACCTAGGGAAAGAGGGCCAGGAGACAGAAGCACCTCCTGACACAAAACAAGCCTGCTAAATGCAGTGATGAACTCCTGGAGACTCTTCCCCAAAATAAGGTGGAAGCAAGGACCAAACCCAAAGTTGTATTCTGACCTCCACACTCCTGCCATGGCACATGTGTACACACACACACGGGTATTTAAAAAATACAATCTCAACAGAAACAATATATGGAAATGTGATAAGGAAACCCATTACTTTGTGTGGTCATTCATAAAAAGCAAATAAATGTAAAAAGAATAATCTTTTAGAAATAGTGATTTTAGATATATGATGACTTTAATTCACCTTAAAAAGAGTATAGCAGGCGTCGGGGTGTAGCTTAATTAGTAGAATGTCTCCATGCAGGAAGCCCTAACCTTTATCCAACAGATCTCGAGGTGAAGACTTCCTTAGTGCTCAGTGGCTGGCAGGCTGATTGCCACTGACCTACCCTGTCTCCTGGACTTTCCTTCTGTCTTCTGTCCTCCCAGCTCTCTTCCTTCCAGCCCTGTCACTTAGGCTCATTTAAGCCCACTTCTTATATTGGTTTTCCAGGAAGAGAGAAGATTTCACTATGCAGCATTCCCCAGTGCAATGTCCCATCGGAACCGGTCCTTTTCTTTCAACCCTCAGCCAGGGTACTTGACCCCTTCCATGAAGGTAAACTGGCTACAATGAATGCATCATAGTTTTTTTGCTGGGTTTTCTCCTTAGACTAATTGCAGCACTGATGGGCTGGTGCACAGTCATAAGAATAGACATTAGAAAAAGACCTATAGGAAATAAGTGGTCCAAAATTCCCACAAATAATGTTTGTTATCTGGCTGAGCAGACTCTGTGTGACTCTGTGGGCCTTTGTACTAAGTAAACAGGTGTTACAATCAATATTACCTGTCGGGGTTGGGAAGGAGGGAGAGTAGGGATCTTCTACTTCCCTTTATCTACAATACTTTTGGGATTTGTAATACTCAACATATTTATATCCAAGTCTTCCATGTGCTATCACAGGAGCCTAAAAGCTTGAAAAAAAAGTGGTTTTGTTTTTTGAGGTACGGTCTTGCTCTAGCCCAGGCTAACCTGAAATTCACTCTGTAGTCTCAGAGTGACCTTGAACTCATGGCGATCCTCCTACCTCTGCCAAGGCGAGTGCCACTATGCCCGGCTCAAGAGTATTTTTTATAGCTCACAAGATACCAAACCAGACTAACTTGATGAGATCTCTCCTATGGTTTTTAATTCATCCCTATCAGAGACAAAAGTTTCCAGAATTTCAATGAATGAATGAGGATAGGGTGGACCCAAACCCTGCTGAGGGTGTTATATGGCCTTCTATTTTTTAAATTGAGTTATAAAACATGTCTTTCCTCAAATGTTTTGGATAAGAGATTGTGGACTTACTGTAACTTTTTGTTTTGTTTTGTTTGTTTCTGTTTCTTTTGAGGGAGGGTCTTTCTCTAGCACAGGCTGACCTAGAACTCTCTGTAGCCACAGGTCTGGCCTGGAACTCACAAAAACTCATCTCAGACTCCTGAGTGCTGGGACTACAGCATGCACCTCCACACTCAGTTTCTTAATGTGTTTTTTAAAATAAAAAATTAAAGATTGCATAAAAAAATCATTTCAAGCTTGAGGATGTAATTGAGTGTACCAGCAGTTGCTGGGCATGCTTGAGGCCCTTGGTGCCATCCAGCACTGCAAATAATAATAGTAATAAAGATAAAAAAGATTTTATAAACGTGTCAGTATATAAATGAGTATATAAATAAGATGGTTGCCTCCTGTGTATATCACTTAGCTTGGGTCAGACTCTGTACTTTTACAATAATGGCTTTTCTTGATAGCACTGACAAGTTTTTGCCTAATACAAACAGAAAAAAAAGATAGAGGAAGTGCCTAACCGAGTGGTCAGTGTGCCCAACCTTGCATCCTATGCGAAGAACTTTCTGAGTGGAGATCTGAGCTCCAGGATCAATGCTCCTCCCATAACTAAGTCACCCAGTCTGGACCCAAGCCAAAGCTCTGGCCGGCCTTACAAGCCTACTCAGTCTCAGGATGTGAAAGCTTCCACAAGGTAAGCATGGGGGGGGGGGGGTTTGAGGGGGTGAGGCTGTGATTTCACCTCTCCATAGACAGGAAGGAAATTGAGATCCTTCCAGACCACCTACTAAATAAGTGGCATTTGATCTAAAGAAGGAACCCTGCCTTGGAGTAATGACAATCTAGCCAGATGGGACCACTGTGTCAGACAAGGGAATCACATGTTCTTTTGAAAAGGTGTCAGATTCCACAAGGCTTCCCTCCCCTTTCCCTGAAAGTAATTTAACTGGGAAGTTTAGTTTGAGTTACACAGAAAGTAGAATCTCTTCTCCTGACCTTGAGTTTGCACTCAAATTCTTCATTTTTCTTAGCTATGTGTTTGTGGATAAGTCTCTTGACCTTTCTGATTCTGTGGTCCTACCTTAAAAATGAACACAGCACCTACCTTGTCAGACTGATGTGACTAAAGCAATGAGAATCTCTAAGAAACTTATCCCCCAGAAACCAGGACAGAAATATTCACTTTAGGTTAATTTTTAAGATTCATATTATTTTGGCATTTAAAGCCTTTTGTTAGCTAGTCTGGCTGACAATGAGTGGTGACCTCAGACATCTTTCTTAACTTCCTTTACATGCTTCCCTTTCAGAACCCTGTGGGTTTGCTTGCTTGCTTGCTACTTCTCCTTCCTCTCCAGCCCTCCATTTAGAGGACACACTTGAAGTTCTGGGGTTGAAGTTTGCACTTCAAAAGGGCTGCAAAATGCTCAACACACTGCTCCATTTACCAGTTCCATCAGGCACTGAATTGTTCTATTTCAAGCTGTTCTAATCTGTTCTGTTCTATTCTGCTCTGCTCTACTCTATTCTATTCTTTCTATTGTATATGACACTTCATACATGTAGATAGAGACCTTGCAGCCAGGTGACAGGGTGTCAGGTTGCTTGCTGGTTCTTCTTGACTTATTGAGCAGATTTCATCACCACACTGAGATCACAGGTAATATTCTCTAGAAGAGATAGGAAGCATTCTTGGTTTAAAAGCGAGGTTGGATAGATGGCTTAGTATTTAAGGCACCTGCCTGCAAAGCCTAATGACCCTGGGTTTGATTCCCCGGTACCCATGCAAAGTGAGTTGAACAAGGTGGCACAACATGTATCCGGAATTCATCTGCAGTGGCTAGAGGCCCCAGTGTACTCATTCTCTCTCTCTCTCTCTCTCTCATTCTCTCTCTCTCTCTTTCTTCCTAAAGATTTAATAGAAACATACACTCCCGTGGGAGCAAAATGTAAAAGCACCATCCCTGCACCTGCACATAGGACAGTTAAGAGTTTAACTAGTGATGGCCTCGGAGTGTACAAAGGATAATGGTGACAGCACCAGTGCAAGGACCAGGAAATGAAGATGCTGAAAAGATGAGCAGTAAGGAAAGTCAAGAGAATTTCACCCCTGGTAGTTCAGAGGAACTACACACATGGTAGGCCCAAGTTTAGAGGAAATATACACACGGTAGACCCAGAATTTATAGGAGTTACACGTGAGAGTCTCAGAGTTTAGAGGAGTTATACATGTAGTTGACCCAGAATTTAGAGGAATTACATATGTGGTAGGCTCAGAGTTTAGAGGAATATCATTACAAAGTGAAAAAGGTATCTAAAAACAAAACATATGATTGAAACAAAGGGAAGAGTACCCAGACAGGAAACGGAAACCCTCCCCCTAGCAGGCAGAGGGGAAAGAGACCCTTACTATTTAGATGAAAGAAACAGAGCTATAAGGTGGCCTAAGTGGAAGAGAGGCAAGAGAGACCATAGTTATCCTTTTCCCTTCAAATAAAAGATCAAAGATTAAGAAATGGAAGGAATCAAAGATCAAAGAAAAATCATACATATAATCAGAGTGAAAAGTTACTTCAAATAATAATGTGGATAGAAGGCAAGCAGAAAAATACCCAGGCTGAGAGAAGTGCCTTCCCCTTCCCGGCCAGGCTGGGTAGGGGAGAACCAGTCTCACAAGTGGGTACAGGCCAGGTCACAAGGCAAAAGGTGAAGCAGGCTGGGCCATGTGGGTAAACTCCTGTACATGGACCCAAGTTCCAATCAGGGTGGGCCTTGTCATCAGAATCAGTTACTAAAAGAAAGATATGATTTGCTCATGGACTCAAGTGGCTGATCCAGGAGGGGCCAAGGTCTGATTGGTTTGTGGGCTAAACCATAGAGACTGAGCTGAGGAAGATGCAGTGAGTTCCTGCTGGGGTTGCTGCTGGCAGCCATCTTGTAGAAGCGAGAGCAGACACACAGAATGCCATCTTCTTGTAGCCTCTCTGGGCTTCTGTCCCTGGCTGCCTGTAAAATGTAATCTTTCTCCTCTTTCTCCTTTGCTAATGTAGCTGGCCGTGGTCTGGGAACTTCTGAAGAGATGACAGGGATAACTTCCCAGGGGAAGATGGTAGGGGATTATGTTTAGTGAATAATCTTCAAAACCATGTGACAATATTTTGTTTTTAGGACACAAGATGGGGAGACAACCCAACCAAAAGAAGCCCCTCAGAAACAGGGCTCTCCACACCAGGAATGGTTTACCAAGTACTTTTCATTCTAAAGTGATCTTTGAGATCTATCCCAATGAAGACATGAGGAAAACACATAAACCATGTGAAAGATAAACCAAAATCACCCAGCCAAACCCTTGCTGACAATGATTTTCGTATGACATTTTGAAATTTATTGTGATACCTATTCATCTAAAATATTATTGATATTAAAGATACAACAAGGCAGCGTCATGAAAATGTACCCACAGGAAAATGGTATTAATGTTCCTTGTATTTCTAGTGCCCATAACATTGAACTCTGCTTGGTGGGATATCAGACTTGTGATTTCCATGTTCTGCTTTAAAAGTGGTTTCCTTTTTCCTCTGTCATTTTTGCTTGAGTTACTCTATGTAAAATGGTATAATTCCAAAATGTACATCTAACCTATATAGGAAGAGGAATAAAATAGTTTGATATAAACAGAAAAGCTGATTAAGGCAAAAAAAAAAAATCAAAGCAAACCACATCAACCCAATCAGGAGTGGACTGTAGCATGGTTGCATTGCATGCTTTGAAATGTGATGTCTAAGACAGGACACAGATTCCAGAGGGGATACCACCTACCTCAAAGGGGGCTTTCCAAGGATTAAGCTACCGACTATAGGGAAAGCTGTAGATCCTAAATCAGATTTCTCAGTGAACAACTGTGCCTCACCACACATCTCCACTTCAGTGAGTGTTGTGTCAACGTGGTCTTCTGTAAAGGTTTCTAGACTTTCTGACTTCTGAAGTCAAAGGCTCTTTGGGATGGGGCCATCTGCCTCCTGTGTTGACTCCCCACTGCATGGACCCAGAAGATGAATGGGAGCTGCTCACGGTGCTGACCTTGCTCTACTTCTACCCCGACTTCTCCGATGGAGCAGCGCTATCTGCCGATATCTGCTAAAACTGCCAGTAGGCAGAATGCTTTCTTGTCTGGTGCTGGCCCACTAGTGGCTCATAAACAAATGCTAATTCTATGCTCTTGGAATAAAACTTTAAACAACTGAGAAATGAAAATGATTGTGACTAGTATTGCTTTTCCATAGAAAAAGCTTTACAAGGAGCTTCAAAGAAGAAAGTTCACAGTAAGCTCAAGCAGATCGTCTACAAATAAAATGCAGCTAATTATATACAAACATCACCTGAGACATGTTCTAGTTTGAATATATGTCCCCCATAGACTCAGGTGTTTTGTTACACTTGGGACCCACACCCACAGCCATTCAATCAACACAGGATAAGCCAGTGAGACAGAAACCAACAATTTTCGACACAAAGACCCCTAAGTTCTCAACATTAAAGCAGCCTTAATACACACGACGACTCAGGGAACTGAGCGGAAGAGGGGGTGGAAAGACTGAGAGAGCCATGGTGGGGGAGACTATCTAGAGGCACAGCACTCCTCAGTAACAACACACTTGGGCCAGGAGAACCAGGCTGAATACTAGGATATCCAGGGTCCCCTGCCACAAGGACTGACAGACAACCCACGGAGGATATCCAGCTGATTGGGGTTGGGGAGGGGGGCATTGGGGAACTGGGGATAACAACTCATTGTTTGCCCACTAAATAACTCATTATGGACAATAATATATATACATATATATATAAAGCATATATGTACCAATCTCTGCTTATTGCCATCAGACATTTTTGTCTTTTTCTCTGACTTCAAGGTCACAATGAATTCACCTGAAAATGCATGTTATATAGTTAAAAACATGGAAAACCAATGGATCAAATGAGTTTATACTTCAGAAGAAGAGAGTTTAAATTTGGTCACTTATACAAATTCAGTGTTTCAGTGCCACTGTAAAACCTTCAATTATCCAATTCTTCAAATGGATAATTGCTGACTTAGGAAATACATGTAACTATGAACACCATCAACCCATCAGTCCACAGTCACTAGATGATCCCATGTCCCAGAAATACACACATCTTAGAGACTTAGAGACATCATTGAAAAAAAAAGAAAACATTCGGTGCAAAAATAAAATCAAATCTAGTCAGAGAGGACACTGTCTACTGCCATGTATGCATGACTTATTTTGGAGCAAAAGTCACTGTCAGCATTCAATCACTCTTCAATTTGTATATCACAGTGAGTGCCCTGTTGCATGCGAAATGTCCTTTCTGCTAATTTAACAAGTTGTTTCCTTTCTCTGAATACTCAGCATTATCTAAAATCTTCAGACATTATGGTTCCTTTTATGTCTATGTGTGTAAGGTTATGAGTGTTCATATATGTATATATGTGTGGTGTAGTGTATATGCATGTGTATTGTCTTCAATCATATGTGCCCACCCTGTGACCTTGTTTTGGTCTTCTCAGTGCATGCTTGCCTGCAGCAGCTGTGTCAGAATGCCAGGCAGGGTCCCAATGCACTGCCATTCTACGTGTTTATATTTACCTGGAGTCTCATGTTGATCTCAGAGTTGACGTTTTTTCATAGTCTCTGGTGATGCTAGGTAGACCCTGGGGATTGAATTCCAGATGGTTTCTCAGGACTGCTCAATGCCACTTGCTTGGAGCAGAAGTGTTCCTAACTACTGAACCATCTGCACAACCCATTACAGTTCTTTCTACCTAAATAACCAAGTTGCTTTAGTTGGCACTGCCTTGGGTTTCAGTTGGTATGTATGAGCTTTCTTACAACTGGAGAGTAATTTACTTCTTCTGATAGCTAATCATGTTTCCATTGAAGTAGAGTACCAATTTGTAAATCATCACTCTATTCCCAGTCCCACAGCTATATGACCTCCTACCAGGCACTGGTGATGAGTCTCATCTGGACATGGATGTTATTTAAAATATAACAGTAACTCAGTAAGTAGTTCCTGGGTCACTTCTTTGGTGGGGAGAATGCCTCTGGCCTCCTGGATTCTACAAGCATACCGTCACGTTTCTTTACAGTACACATTTCTCACCTGTTACACAAGTGCACCCTCACATGATTCCACAGAGCACAGTTCTAACCTGTATTATACAAGCACACCCTCACATGAGTCTGTAGAGCACAGTTCTCACCTGTACAAGAACAGCCCATCTGTGCAATAGTGAGCTCAACCTAGTTGGGTAATCAACAGCTGTCTAATCGGCCAAAAGATCCGCTCAGTGGCAAGGAACCCTCAACTGGGAAGGGGATCCAAGGCAAACTCTTAAGGAGACCAAGAAATCTCAGGGATCACACTGAGGACTCTCAATGAGTTGGGACCAGGGAGGAGGGAAATGGGGCTACCAACATAAAACTTGTTCCATATTGTGTCTAATTTTCAACAATAAATTTTCAAAAAAAAAATTGCTCAATGGCTATGTGTGAATTGCCAGGTACACTGAGTACTGCTAAGGTATTTTCTATACTGAGAAAACCTAGTCCATGTCAAGTAAAATCTTGACAATCCCCTCGGGTGCCTGCCAACTGGTGTGTTTCCTAGATGTGGTCACAAATGGTGTGCATGTGCGGCCTGGGAGAAGCCAGCCCTGCACATCCTGTGCACCCCTGCCGTTCCTGTGCTGAGACGTGGCTGCGTCCTGAGAGACATCTGCTTGACGAAAGCCATGCACATGAGTACAAGCTTCCAGGTTCTGAAAATGACCGAACACTTAGGTATTAATACAATGTATTCCCTGTGGTCTCAAACACACAAAATATACATTTCCAGTTCTTTCGTTTGCAGTTTTTTAGGAATAGTTAGGCTGATGGTGTAAGGGTGGCATTCCTGTGCAGAGCCAGCCTTGCACACCTGCACTGGAAGGGCACTGCCCTGTGTGCCTTGGGGAGTGACAGTCAGCTCATCCCACCAGCAAATCTCCACAGGCCGACCAGGTGCACTTGTATAGAGGCCGGTGGAGAGCACAGCCATGGGCACAGCACCTGTCCCAGGTAAGCAGGGCTCTGCCGTGGAGCCCGGTGGAGGAGGAAACAGCCAGGCCTCCTCGGTGCCCAGGCCCTTGGCACTCCCAGCCAACCTCTTACCTTCCCCTGAGGTCTCCGTGGTCCACGAGGTCTGGCTTGAGCAGGACCATAGCCCGCAGCTGCCCCGCATCATGCAAGCTGGTGGCGAGTGAACCTTCCCCACAGGTCTGTATGCGTGCTGGGGCCTGAGCTGTCTGCTTGGAGCCAGCAGAGCCTCCTGGCAGTCCTGCGCAGGCCGTCCTAGAAGCCCAGGGGGTCCTTGTGGCACCCCCAGGCCAGGGACCTTCAAGGCAAGAGGCACCTGCTGGCCTCAGGACCGCTTCTCCTCCCTTCTCTGGCTGGGCTTCCCCCAACCAGTGTTAGCTTGTCTTGAAACCAAGACTCTCCAGCCCCTAGGTCTCCAAAGAGAAGCTCAGGGTGTTAGGGCCTAACTGCCATGGAAAGCACCCTGGTAAAGCATCACATTCTTTGTATCTACCAGTCTGTGACACTGTCATTACCAAAGGGAACTTGATTTGTACTATTAGGGCATTTTTTGGTTTTTGTATATGTGTGTTAACATGGTGTGTGCGGTACATTTCTGTGCCCTTGCACTGCCCCATGCATAGGGAGCACTTGCCTGCAGTGGCTGAATGTCCCTAGGAGCTCAATTTCTCTGGAAAATGGGAAGATGGAGTTATTATGCTTTGTCCTACAGGCCTGTCCTACAGGCTTTTAATAAATGGCAATCTTATGGTTATAAATACAGTATGCTTAGCTCACTTCATGTTTATTAGCACTTTCTCAGAGATCTTACAAGAGAGAAGCTATTTTATTATTTTTTTGAGACAAGGTCTCACGCTATGTAACACAGGCTGTCCTGACATGAAAACCAGGCTTGCTTTGAACTCTTGGTGATCTACCTGCCTAAAGCTCCCAAGTGCTGAGATTACAGGCATGAGCTAACTTAGTTTCTGACACTTCTATGCATGTATATCATATATTTTGATCATATTCACTCTCCATTACCTTCAACATAGTGTAGTAAGACCCCCCCCAGCCCTGCCCCTGAACCCCTTTGTCTCTGCTAGTTCTACATCCACTTTTGTCTTTTTTTCTGATCTACTGAATTTATTTGGAAACAGGGTCTCATGCAAACCCAGGTTGGCCTCCAACTCCCTACGCAGCCGAGAAGGACCTGAAACTCCTGATCCTGTCTCCACTTCTCAAGTGCTAAGATTACAAGCCTTCTACATGCTAGGCAGACATTGAGCCCATTCCAGCCCCACCTACTGAGTTTAACTTGGGCTGTGCATGGACATGCAGCTTGGGCAATTAACCAACCAGTGACTACACCACTGAAGAAAGTATCTCCCCCTTCTCCAGCAACCTAACTCCCTCAGTGAGGACTGGGCTCTCTTTAAAGCTACCTTAAACATCACTGGCAGCCATAGGTGCTGTTTGGAGCCTGTGGACATCATGGACCAGCAATCACACTTCCTATTCCTCAAACTCATCCAAAGCCCCATTGTAGGCACCCAAAGTCGGGCCAGAGGACAGAGCACACTAGGTCTCAGGAGGACAGCTGTCAGAACAGGAATGAAGATGTCCAGAAACAGGAAGTTTCTCTTGAATGGAGTCTTCCTTCCAGTGTTTTGCCAGCTATGGTTCACATAAGAACATGAGGGAAGATGACATCTTTATGTTTTTGGTGTGTGCATGTGTGCACTGAGAGGGGATCTCACTCTATAGTGCAGGCAGGGTCTCTGTTATATCCCTAGCACCTACAAGAATGTGTAAAACTCTGTTCAGTGAAACAGGATGAAGAGTGTCCCTGGACATTAAGGCTGTAGACCAACATGGGCCAAGACAATGAACAGGACACTACTCAGGAAGTTTGCTATGGAAAGGATACGATATAATCTGCTCTGAAAAAGTAAAACTACACAAACAAACCTAAGAACAGATAACCTATGTCAGCTTTAACTCCTCACAGTTCGAACTGTGACAGTACCGAGACAAGGTCTGTCCTGTCCTCGAACTGACCCATCATAAACTCAACCCCAAGTAGAAGCCTGTGTTAAGCCTCCTACAATTTTTTTTCATAAACTTATTTATTGTTAAAAATTAGATACATTGTATGAGCAAGTCTTGTGATGATACCTCTATTTCCCTCCTTGCTGTCCCCAACCCACTGGGTGCCTCCTCAGTGGGACTGCTGAACCAGACCATAGGATAGGGGGTTATGGATTATATACAAAGTAGCCAGTTTTTTCCTTTGTGTGTTGTTGCTGAGGGAAGACATTCACCCGGTCTGTGAAACTTCCCGTCCCTAGAGCACAGGATTGTTTGAGGGTATCTATGCTGTCTCCGGATATTCTCCCCCACCATGGCCCTTACAATCTTTCTGCCCCCTCTTCCGCCTTCCCTGAGTCATGGTGGGTAAGTTGTAAGTCTGCTTTACTGTTGAAATCTTAAGCTAACAACATATTTTAACTTTTTGTGATTCAGTTATAGATTACACATG
>PVHP010042496.1:0-14960 GCA_004024765.1 Zapus hudsonius
AGAGAAAGCACCAGGGCCACCACCTTGTGGGTCTGGCTTATGTGGGTCCTGGGGAATTGAACCCAGGGCCTTAGGCACTGGAGGCAAGTGCCTTAACCACTGAGCAATCTCTCCAGCCCATGCATAGCAGTTTTAATCTGTTTGTGTGTGTGTGTGTGTGTGTGTGTGTGTGTGTGTGTGTGTGTGTGTGTGTGAGATTTCCATACATACTACTTTAACAGCAAAGCAATAGGATTACTGGCTGCAATGCTTTCCTGTTCCCAGTCTCATTTTGTTTGAGGTTGGAAAACAAAATGCAACACACCAGTGAGGCCTCTTACTTCAAACTTTGGGGCTACTCCTTAGATTTTTCATTTAAAAAATCAATTAAAGTGGGGTTATCTGATTTCTTTCGAACACAAAGACGTGAACGGCAACGGGAGGGGCCCCAATAAATGTTCCTCATGAATTCAACCTGCTTAGTTAGGACACACAAGGCTTTGGATCAAAAATAAAAACCCAACACCGGGGGCAGATTATAGACTGACTTGTGATTAAATCCATGCCTGTTTTCATAAATTATGGAAGGTGATTGGGGTTCCCTTGTGCCATGCCGAAGCCCGTTTTATCACCCCCACTCTGCTTATAAGGATTAGCAGTTAATTTGCTTGAAAAATTTCAATACAAGTAGGTCCTCCTGAGAGTCTCCTGAACCACACCGGGCCCGCCACACTAATTTCCTAACAGTCATTAACCAGATTAGCCTGTGAACTCTGCCAATTGTACCAAGTAAGGGCTTGGCAGGCTCTAGACACAGTAGAATCGTTAAGGGTCCTCTGGGCTGTTTGCAAATGGCCAGCAAGCTTCTAAAGGAACATATATATTGGTGCATTCGTTCCATTTTTATGACTATGCGAAGCAGAGATATCCACAGCATCACAGAAGCGTGGACAGGAGTGAGAGGTGGACAGGAGCTTGAATGGCTGTGGAGTTAAATACATGATGGTCTCCAGAGAAAGGGGTAAAGTTCCTTGAAAAGAATAAGGCAGAATTAGGCTCAGACAGGAAAACCTCTTTAGCATATTGTCTGGTGTAGAAAACAAGCTTTAGAATACAGGGGCTGGAGAGATGGCTCAGTGGTTAAGGCACTTGCCTGCAAAACCTAATGACCAGGGTTCGATTTCCCAGCAACCAGATGCACAAAATGATACATGCATCTGGAGTTTGTTTGCAGTGGTTGGATTCCCTGGTGTGCCCATTCTCTCTGTCTCTCTTCTCTCTACCTCTCTCTGCTTGCAAATGAATAAGTTAATTTATTAAAAGAATAGAATGTGATTCTCACCTCAATAACTGACCCCCCCTGCCAATAAAGGAAAGAGAAAACAAAAGCTGTCACACAGGAGTGTCATCTTTTGAGAGATTTGAGGGATAAGGTAGTTCCATTTGGGGGCAGATGGATAGGGTGAAGGATGACATATCTAAATACCCCAGTGGAACCCGCAGCTGACTCTGAGGACACAGAGACTTTCTGATAACTTCTGTATCATTTGTGATACATCCAAAGAAGAGATAGAATCCAGAGAAGGGGCTCTGAAAACCCCAAATCCCTGACTCATCAAAATGTTGACCAACCCTTGTTCTTTCTTTAATATTTATTTATCAGAGAGAAAGAAAGAGAGGAGAGAGAGAGGGGGGATGGGTACACCAGGGCCTCCTGCCACTGCACTTCAGACATATGTGCCACTTTGTGCATCTGGCTTTACGTGAACACTGGGGAATCGAACCTGGGTTTTCAGGCTTTGCAAGCAAATGCCTTTAACCACCGAGCCATCTCTCCAGCCCCAAATAGATTTTTTTAAAAACGTTTTTTTTTGGGGCCGAGGATTAAAGATAAGTAGTAGAACATTTGCACAGCATGCTCAAAGCCCACCCCTAGCTCTATAAAAATGAAATTAAAAGAAATACTTTCTCTGACCAGGAAGCTATTTATGAACAGATGACAACTATTACCATATCCTCAGTTGCCCAAGAATTAATGTAATAGGAAGATGTCAATCAGTTAACTTAGGTCCCAGATAAAGAGAACAAGGTTCAAGCCCATGGGAGGGAAGTCCACGGAAATATGTCACCCATTAGTAAAGAAAATCCATTCCACAGGAAAACCAGGCCCATCAAGAAATGCAAACTCTTGGACCCAATGACTCCGTCCTGCTTCCCCACTCTAAGAGCATTGATAGACTCTATCACGGCTTCTGTAAGCCCAAGACTATGACCTAGAATGACCCTTAGAAAGCTCAGATCTTACCTAACAAACTGACCATTTGTTCCAGCTGACTAGAGCTCTCTGACCTCCCCTTTCTTAGATCTAAGTTTTCTTTCTCCAAAAATGTTTCCTCTACCGAGAACATAGGAGTCATCTCTTTTAACGGAGAATATGGGGGCTGGAGAGATGGCTCAGCAGTTAAGGCGCTAACGACCAGGGTTCAATTCCCCAGCACCCATGTAAAACCAGATGCACAAAGTGACACATGCATCTGGAGTTCATTTGCTGTGGCTGGATGACCTGGTGTGCCCATTTTCTCTCTCTCTCTCTCTCTCTCTCTCTCTCTCTCTCTCATAAATAAATACATAAATAAAATATTTTTTAAAAAATAAAAGAGAATATGGGGATCCTCTGGCTTCCCAGCCTCTGGGAGAAAAGAGCCAGACTCCAACTTGCAAAACCACTTCTTGTATAAGGTTCAAGAAGTCAGACATGATGACATATTCCTAAATTCCTAGCACTTGGAGGCTGAAGGCAAGACAATTGTAGCTCACAGATAGCCTATACAGCAAAACCCTATCTCAAAATAAAAAAAAAAACATTTGTTTCTCCTTTTGGTAAGAGCTGATTGGTTAGCAAATACAGATGGTGTCATCCCATTGGTTCAAATTCCTGTCCTTCAACATCTTTCTGTACTTCTTTCTCACACCCAGAGTTCCAATGGAGGTGAACTCAGTTCTACATGGAAGTCTTTCTCTGGAAAGAATACCATCTGTCTCGTTGCTACCTCTCTCTCTTTAAAAAACATTTTATTTACTTTATTTGCAAGGAGAGAGACAGAGACAGAGAGAAAAAGAATGGACGCCCCAGGGTCTCTGGTCACTGCAAATGAACTCAAGACACAGGCATCTGGCTTTACGTGGGTACTGGGGAATCGAACCCAGGTCTTTAGGCTTTGCAGGCAAGTGTCTTAACCACTGAGACATCTCTCCAGCCTCACCTACTTCTCTTCAATGCCGTGGGTGAGGAAGGACTTAATGGGAATGTCAGTACCATTGGTGAGGAGGGCCTGGTGTCCACCCCAGTGCTATTTACTAAGCATCTGTCTGCCAGTGTCCACCCAGGGAGAAAGGGGCAGTGATGGTGGCTCACTGTGCAAAAGACAACTGGTGTGCATGAGGCCACAGGGTAGGATAATGCCTTCTTTATGGAGCGTTCTGCATGGCGCCAGATTCCAGCCCTGCAAGCAGTGTCTTCTTTTATTCTTGGAACAACTTAGCTCTCCTTCGTCTCCTAGAACCTAAACCAGAAAAACATTAATGAACTTGCCCAAGGCCACACGGTTCATTTGTAGTAACCCAGGGGTCAAACTGCCACGTGTCTGTCCCCAAAAGCTCTTGCATGGCCCAGGAGGGAAGTGGCTGTGACCTTGTACTATGATCCACATTTCTCACTTTCAAGCGCAACAGTTTTCTCTCCATAGACAGTAGCTACGTCATAGATGTGCCATTCATGACGACATGACTAAAATCACAGCAGACACACATCCGTGTGGTAAGGCACTCTGCCCTTTCCCTTCCCAAATGAGGTTTCAGACCACAGAAATGGGTGCTTTTAATCCAGATGACACACAGCTCCCTTCTCTTCAGAGCACCCACAGCTCTCAGGAATATCTGCCCTTTATATGGTCTCACTCTCCCGCAAGAGAGGAACTCTCTGTGGGCAGAGAGTTGGTCTCTGTTTGCTCCCCTCTGCATCTGCTGTGCCTATGGGGGTGCTTGGCCCATGGTGAGCCCGGTTAATATATGCTGAAGGAAAAAGAGAGGAAGGGAAGGAGAAGGAGAAGAGGAAGGAAAGTCAGGTTAACAGGTCGACGGAAAGGATGGTGTGCATGAGACGTGCCACATCTGCCAGGGCACAGTGGAAATTGCAAAAGAGGTGGTGACATGAACACTGCTCTCACTGCTAACCTGACAACCAGCCCCAGGGTGATGGTGACAGACACGGTGATCAATCAAAACAGAAATCCAGAGGCTACAGAGAACTCAACACTAAATCAGACTGCCAACAGGCCTGCCGTATCTCAGGGAACATTGCAGAAGAGGAGGCAGAAAGATTGTAAGAGCCACAGGGTAGGTAGGAACGTCTTGAGACACAGTCCCCTGATACCACACAGGGACTGACTGAGATCTTCATGACCCCACAGTGACCCCCATAACCCCATTGAGGAGGAAACTTGGGTAAACAGGAGCTGGGGTGAGGGGATAAAAGAGAACAACCTGTTATAATTTATATAAAATGACAATAAAAATGAAAAAAATTTAAAAAGACATAAAATTTTAAAAAATGATGGTGTGGTAGTTTGAATTATGGTCCCATAGACTCAGGTGTTTGATTAAAATTGAGCTTGCAAGTTGAGCCCCTAGCAGGTAAATTTCTGCTACAGAGTGGGTGTCACTGGGTCAGTCTTGGAGTCCAGCCCTACTGGGTGCGTTCAGAGCAGTTTAGATCTCTGGCTTCTCAGGCTGTTGGTGTTTGGTGGTGTCTATCTGCTTGGATCTACGGAAGTGAGGCAGCTTCTTCCGTCCTTGATGGCATTCCCCTGGAATTTGTAAGCCTGAGATAAACCCTTTCCTCCCATAAGCTGCTTTTGGTTGGGTATTTGTCTCAGCAACAAGAGACTGACTTCAGCAGATGGGAAGGAAAGGAGGGAAGGAATCGAACTGGGATTAAAGGATTGGCTGTTTCTAGAACCATCATCCCCCTTTTAAACTTAGTGGTGAAGGACTTGTGGCCAGAGAGAAAGGGTGACCAGCCAGTAGGCAGAAGACCTGCTTCCCTATCAGGCTACTTGGTCCCTCTTCTTGATGGCGGTCACTGGAGGCTGATGGGGCAGGAGCTTCTAGAGTAGCTTGAAGGGCAGGTTCCCCGTCTTCAGAGCATCACTGACATTTTGGGCTCTGTGATGGGCGCTTTTTCAGATGCACATGTCCATTGTCAGATGCCCTTACTCACTGATAGCATTGCCTTTGGAAACTTAAGGGGTGACAATCAAAGAATGTCTCCAGACAGGCATTGCTGAACGTTCCAGAGGGGTTGCGAGAGTGGATAAAACTGACCAAGGTTGAGAAGCTCTGAAGGACGGGATGCTAACTCCTGAAGGAAACTCTAAAATTCAGTTCTGGAACAGAAGTGGGGGATGTTTCAGGCTCTTGGTACCCAAAGACACCATGGGACATGTTGGAAGATGACAGGAACCTGGGACCTGGCATGCCTCCAATCTTCAGAGGCACAGGAATATTCATCAACGGGATGACTCAGGAAATGTAGGGCTTCCTGGCTTGCCTGTCGTTCCAGGTAAGAAGTTACCAAATGTAATAAGAAAATTGATCTCTACGTACACTCTGGAAGAGAATCTAATGAGCTCCAAGCCAGGCAGATTCAAAAGCCTCCAATTATTCTCCCTGATAGAGGCTCAACCATTTCGGAACAAAATTACGGACTTGAAACCCCGCAGGGGAATTCAGTGGAAATCATTTAAGCATTTATTTGATGCAAAACCTCTGACCCAAGCAATTCATAAAAATTTACTAAGGAGGGAGGGCCTGGCAGGCTTGACAGTTAATGTCATTTTGGGTTTTGTTGACAAATGGTCAATATGAGTAATTATTGTTAGCATCTTAAATTAGATCCAAATGTGAATAAGAATGTAGAAATATCCCACAGGGGTTGAGACCGGAAGTTGGATCATCCAATATGCAGTGATTATTACCAACCTGGAGGAGAAAGTGAATTTGACTTAGATTTAATTTGTAGATAAGGCAAAAAGGAGGGCGGAATGAGAAAATATGGAAAATAAAGATCAAATTACCAGAGGATGTGGATATCTGAAAACTTTGATCAGAACTCAGTCAGATGAAATTTCATGTGAGAGGGGGGAAGACTAGACAATCAGATGTGGTCACTCACGGGTGAAAGCTGGGTAACCACAATGAGGGGAGTTGGGTGGTAGTGTTAGGATCCTCGGTTGACCACCCCTCAAAGGGACAAAGGATACACACGATAATGCAAGTCACACCGCAAGGTTTATTTCCAGCTAGCTGGGGTCCGAGTGTCAGCCCGACGCAGCGGGTTTCAACAAGGACCCTGAGCACATGATTCAGGCAGTTTTTATAGTTTATCTTAAGCAGGCACAAGTCACACAGTAATTTTCCATAGTCTTTGAAGTTACATACTCTGGCCCATTCCCGCCGCCCATATCCTGGTGGTGCGGTGAGATAAATTCTAGGACCCACCCCTCAAGATAAACATTTGGTCTCTTGACGCAACTACCCGCAATCTCCCTCATCTTGTTGGGTAAGATTAGCCAGCTGTCCCCTTGTTCCTTATTCCAGTAAATTCATTCCAGTAAGTTTTGGCCCAGGCCCCCCAGGCCATCATGGCTGTTGTCAGGCTAAGTTAACCATGTGCCTAACAGTAGTTGGGTGTGCTGCCAGGAGATTTGCTGTTCTTCCAGCACACCTTGGAAGGTGGCTGGTAACTTCGTGGTGTTGGGGGAGATGGTGCAGGAAATGGCACACACAAGCCTGGCATTCCTGAAGTCCTAGCTGAGAGGCTGGTTTTGCTTCAGGAAGACAGGAAGGCCAGAGTCCGAGAGTGGCCCTAGGGTGCCTCAGGGCGTTGCACACCATCCTTCTAGCTGTCAGCAGCGTCACCCACCGAGCTTCTACACATAAGCCAAATAACAAGCTTATTTTGCTTTTTATTTCTTTTTATTTTGTTAAAAAATTTGTATGGTTCTGTTTTTCCCTTTGTCATAAAGGGGCAAGCTTTCTTAGGAGACACTGAAGATTCCTAGGTTAAAATTGGTCCTGTGGCCATTGGTGCCCAGGGGGAGCTGGGAAAGCAGGAAGCAGGATTTTGGGGATTGAACTAAAGTGTTTTAACCTGGGCCTCGGGGTTTCTTTGCAAGGATGAGAGGAGAAGCAGAAGGTGGTGTTGGGTAAATTGCCATTGTATCTTTCACAGCAAGTGCATCTCAGCAGTCCAGTGACCCGAGGCCTGACGAATTCTAGCTGGGGGTGGGCCTGGGAGTGAGGTGACACTATTTCCATGACTGCTCAGTAGAGTGTTCTTCTGTAAGGAACTGAAGTCACTCCTCTGTAGGAACAGGTTCTGCAAGGCCATTCCAGTCCTGGAGCAGGAATTTGAATATTTATGGGAGGAAGGATTCCTTGGTATTCAGGCCAGAGTCAGAGGCCTCCTTAACACAGAGGAATGAGGGGAATTGTGCTTCTACAGGCAGGGAGGGTCAACAACCCCACAATAAAACAAGGGCTGGAGAGATGGCTCAGTGATTAAAAGCACTTGCTTGTAAAGTCTGATGGCCTGGGTTCGATTCCCCAGTAGGCACATAAAGTCAGATGCACAAAGTGTCACATTTGTCTGGAGTTTGGTTACAGTGGCAAGAGGCTCTGATGAACCCAAACTCACTCTGTCTCAAATAAATAAATAATATATTTAAAAACCAAACCAAACCTAACACACTCACACACATACACACAGAGAGAGAGAGAGAGAGAGAGAGAGAGAGACAGAGAGAGAGAGAGAGACAGAGACAGAGACAGAGGGACAGAGAGAGACAGAGAGAGAGAGAGAGACCTGGACACAACCCAGGTATCCATCAACTGGTGGATGAGTGAATGAATGGAAGGACAGCCACACAGGGGAAAATGACTTATCAGTGTAAAGTAACAAACACCTGCCACACACAACTGTGTGTTGGAACCTCAGAAGCATACGGTGGATGAAAGACACCGGATGGAAAGAGTCTATACCATAGAACACCAGACAGGAAATGCTAGACACCAAAAAGGGTCTGTTGTAGCAAAAGCTTGTCAGTGATTTCCTGAAGCTGGGGACTACCTGAGGTGACCAGGATGCCCAGTATCTCTAAGATGGTAGTCCTATACATTGGTCAAAACTCAATGGATGTAGTTTTTAAAAAATATTTTTCTTTATTTATTTGCAAGGAGAGAGAGAGAGAGAGAGAGAGAGAGAGAGAGAGAGAGAGAGAGAGAGAGAGAGAGAGAGAGAAAAGAGACAATCAGAGAGCATGGGTTCACCAGGGCCTCCAGCCACTGCAAATGGACACCAGATATATGTGCCACTTTGCACATCTGGCTTTACGTGGGTACTGGGGAATTGAACGCTAGTCTTAGGCTTTGCATGCAAGCACTTTAACCGCTGAGCCATCACCTCTCCAGCCCTGGATGCATTTTAAAATGCAAATTATACCTCAGTAGAGTTAATTTCTGTTTATTTATTTGCGTATGTGTGCCCCAGAATGCTTGTGAAGTCAGAGGCTAAGTTGAAGATGTCCGTCCTCTCCCTCCACCTTCTTGGGGACGGTCTTCGGTAGTTTGTTGTTTGCTTTGGCTACTGAGTGAGCTAAACTAGCTGGTCCATGAAGATTCTCCTGGTTCCTCCCATTGCCATAAGTGCATTGGGATCACAGATGCGTGCACCACTTTGTGTCTGGCTTCATATGGGTGCTGGGAAGGATCAAGTTCAGGTCAGCAGACTTGCATTTTTAATCACTGAGTAATCCATCTCCCCAACTCCAGTTTGTATCTGTTAAAAATCTTGCCTATATCTCTATTTTCACATTTTCTTTTTTTTTTTTAAATTCATTTCCTCTGTTCCTAGCTAAGTTGCTTCTGGAAAATTCCAATTTTGTTTGAAAGAGCTTGAGGAGAGGTTGTGTTTGCCCAAAACCCAGAGGAAATACAGAGGTTACAACTATAGAGCGATGGTCATGTTGTCAACAATGTGACCAGCCTGTGCTACTTAGGTGTTTCTGTAGACACATTTTTTAACAATGAAACTAACACTTAAGTCAGTACGTGTCTGAGCCAAGCCTGTCATCCTCCATCACAGGAGTGGCCAATCCGTTGAAGGTTTAGGAGAGGAAGAGTAACCTGTCCAAGAAGGACTCTGCCTTTGGACTTGAACTGTAACCTAAACTCTTCTCCGAGTTACCACTGCCCATGTGCACCAAGGTGGGCTTGTTAAGCCTCCAAAATCACTGGAGTTAACTTCTTAAAAATAAACCTTCCTAAAAAACGCAAGAGGACCAACACTGCATCTGAGAAGATAGCTTGGCTGGTAACGCACTTGCTATGCAAGTTTGAGCACCTGTTTGGATCCCAGAACCCAGGTGAGAAAATGCCTGGATATGCTGTCATCCCAGCACGGGGGAGGCAGAGGCAGACAGATAGCCAGGCTGCCTGCTCGGTGGGCTGTAGGACGATGAGAGGCTGTGTCCCTGCCTGGGGAGTGACACTGAGTGACACTGAGGGTGTCCTCTGCCCTCCACACATGCAGGCACACCCGAGAGAGTCCACATTTCCAGTGTTGGTGGCAAGGAGCACCACACCATCACCGTATTGTGGACCCTGATCAGTGGTTCAAAGCTGTTTCAGGGAAATTGCTCTGCTGACCACCGTCGCCATCCCTGGGGTCAGCAGGAGGTCCAGCAGCCAGGTCCAGCTGCTTCTGGAGCCTTCCCAGGGGCCCTGCAGGGAAGCTTGCTTGTTCTTGGCCCTTCCAGACACCCCTATCTCATCTCCACTCTAATGCAATACACTGGTCTGAATACCTGGGTGCTACGGTGCTGGGCGCCATCAAGAGAGAAGCCGAGAGATGGAGAGCTGTCTCTAGATACAATGAGTCAAATCAGATTAGACTAATGGCATTTCAGGGATTTTTTTTTTGAATAATTTTTCTTTTCCCTTGGGAACTTGCTATGAAACTTGGTTTGTAACTTGCCTGGCTACAGTTGAGAGGCCACAGCCAAAAAGCTGGTGAGTGGGAAGGGTGAGACGTTGGAGACAATTTATCCTCTGTGAAGTCGCTTGAAAGTCTCCTCTGCAGAGAAGGCCTTGGAGGACAAAGCCAGAGTTGCTCTGTCAAGGAATGGCACCAGCCGCACTCCCAGCACCCTCACTTACCCTGCTTATGCTTCAGGTCAGGGGAGCAAGGATTGCACCGGTCCTAACTTCTGCATTAGCTGAGGTGCAGTCTTCATGTTTGAGACCTCTTGACCTTCCAGAAGGGGTGACCTAAAGTCCATAGTGACCCACATTTTCCAAGGCTGGGTCCCTTAGCCACGAGGCCTAACGACATAGGCACAAACATATGGAGGGTTTTGGATCAGCAATCTGCTTGCTCATCAGACCCCTAGATCATTACACAGTTCTGTCTGGGGATGAGCCGTTCTACCCAGCACCCTTGTCCATCACTTTCCCTACTTTAAGGGGGGGAAAGTCACACTGGAGGATGGGCTGGGAGGGGAGGGGAGAGCTATCATTCCATGTGAGGACCAGTCGATGGGGGGAACATGTAGCCAGGAGCAGTCAGAAGTGCATGATGTCATTTCCTGAAGGACTGGATTCCAGAGTAGGATTGAGGAAGAAGAGACACAATGTGGTCTTCGGAAGGGTTCATTCTGAACAAGGTTTCTCAGTCCAGTGTCCTCCGAAGATGAGAAAGGGTGAGTTCTGTTGCCTAGGACCCCAGCAAGAACGGGCTGCTGGGGAGAGGGTACTTAGAGACTAGTCCATTTCAGCTGGAGACATTTGGCCACGTTTGGGTTGTTTCAGCCAAGGAGGGCTGTCAGCTGCAATGGTAGGCAATCAGAAGAAGCAGAAATTCGCTGTCCTGGCTGGCTGTGGGGCACACATCTTTAATCCCAGCACTCGAGAGGCAGAGGTAGGAGAATGGGTGTGAGTTCAAGGCCAGGCTGAGACTATGTAGTGAATTCCAGGTCAGCCTGGGTTAGAGCAAGACCCTACCTCAAAGAAAAAAATATTCATTGGTCCTAATGACAGTTCTATATAATTAATGGCAAAAATAAAACATCTGTCAGTCATTTGAGTTACATGATTCCTTTAACCCTTCTGACCTCTGGGGGAGAAATATAGTCCAGCTCAAAGTTCTCCAATGCACAAGACAGTCCTATAACCAAGAACCATCCAGCCCCCAATACACACAAAGCTGGCTTGGCCAAAACCTAAGCTCCGATCCAGAGAATCGCCCCCTCCAATCTGGTAGCTCCGAAGCACATGGAAGTTAATTAGCGATGCATTAGAAGATCCAGAATTCAAGTGGTTTGTGCAGTAAGAAGTCCAAGCAGTTGAATCTCAGAAATATATTTTCGCTTTTCAGACATTGTGGGCTATATTTTGGGACTCTGGCCATCCTTACTGTAGCTAAAACTATGAGGTCTGCTATTCTCTAAAAAGCAAATCTTATGTTCCCACCACTTCCGCCTACTATGGCATACAAGTTGGAAAGCAACACACACAATTTTGAGGCAGAGTGGGCTGGTGTGTGTGCGTGTGCGTGTGTGTGCGTGTACGTGCTTGTGTGTGTGTGTGTGTGTGTCACAAAACAAGCAAACTGGAGGGTTACATGGTGAGATTTCCCCCAAAGACCTTTAAACATTATCCCCCACATAGCGTCTAGAATTATCTTTCAAAATCCTTTTTATGTCTTTTGGGTGGTGAAATTTTGTCAAACCCTGAAAAAGCTCAACCACAGAGGAATTCATTCCTGTTAGATTTCTGACACTCTGAACTTGAACAGCAGATGAGTCTGAGGTTGGCTCTGCTGAGAGCCATCTAGGTATTGGGCAAACGGTTTAACCTTCTCCGCCTCAGTTTCCTCAATTTTAAAATGAAATGAGTAACCCTGGCCTCATGGGACAGCCGTGAGGGTTACATGTGCAGTTGACCCCTGGTATATGACAGACATTGAGAGTGACAGTAATTACTGGAAGATCACCTCAGGAAATTTAGTTTGTGGCATTGGGTTAGGTACTGAAAAAGGAAATGACGCCATCTTGAAACTCACAAATTAATATTGAAATCAGCTGGTTCAAGGGCCAGGGAGATGGCTCTGTGGTTCAAGGTGCTTGCTTGCCAAAAGCCTGGCAACTTGGGTTCCATCCTTCCCAGCACCCACAGAAAGGCAGAGTCAAGAGAATCAGAAATTCGCTGCTCCTAATGACCGTCCTTAGTAACTAACTGCAGCAACAGAGGCGCTCAGTAAGTAGACACATGTGACCTTCCAAACACCCTGGGGAGGGACACAGTGCCAGCTCCATTACAGAGGAAGAGACGGACCTGGAGTCACAACGGAGCTCCTAATTGCAGAAATGGGTTGGACTCCAGCTCAGATTGAATCCTGCGCTCCTACCCAATGCTTCCTGTCCCCACCATGCCCGTCTCTGCTGCTTCCTCTGGTCTGACCTGAGCCTGGACATCCTGGGACAGCTCGTTGTAGTAGGACAGACCCACCAAGCCTTCCTGGACACCAGGGTTCATGAGACCGATGTCACTTTAAAATAGTTCCCCTCACTAAGCTATTTCCATTCTGAAAAACTAGCCCCTTTCAACTGAAACTCAAAACGTGTCCTCTCCTACAAGCAATAACTCAAGCAAGCTCAAGGAGTTATTTTCCACACTCCTAGAAAGCCCACCTAAAGCATACATGTACCTGAGTTCAGTGGAAAATATCAAATAAAATTCATTTTTTTTATTAAGGTGGGGATTACATTAGCTCTCTGTCGGAATGCAGGATATTTCAGCCTGCTTAGAAACACCGATGGAGGGGTTGTGGTGTAGCTTGGTGGTTAAAGGTGTTTGCTTGCAAAGCCTGATAAAATAGCCTGGGGTTTAATTCCCCAGAACCCACACAAAATCAGATGCAGAAAGTGGAGTGGTAATAGAATTGCTGACCAGCCACATAGAATTGAGTTGCATTTATTTATTTTTGTGTTTATGTAGCATGTGTAGTGAGGTGGGTTTGGTGTATACACACGGGAGTGCAGGTGCACGTGCACACACACACGCACACTCACACTCATAAATGCCAGAGGAGAATATTAGGTGTCTTTCTCTTCGGCTTCTCTCCTTCAAGTCTCTCACTGAACCTGGAGCTTCTGCCTTCAGTCAGACTGGCGGATGAGCGAGCCCCCAAAATTCTCCCCTCTCCTCTCCTTACAATGCTGGGGTTACAGGTGTGTGGTCATGACGAGATGTTTATCTGAGTGCTGGGGAATCAAACTCAGGATGAATCAGGCCTTCTCGGGCCCTCTTGTTTGTATAGCAGATGCTCTTAGTGAGGAACCATCTCCCCAGCCCCAGGTTGTACTTTATAACATAAAATTTGTAAGATTCTCCAAGGGCCTTGGCTGGGCTGGTAGTTCTCAGGGGTCCAGAAAGCATCCCCTGCCCCTTCTTCTCTGATACATATCAGGAGAATGCAGCCCCAACCCACCCTTGTGACCCTGCTTTAACCCAAGGAATGTGAGCAGCTGGTACAGTAGACAAGTAACATGCTTTCTCCACTCCTCCCTCCTGCCAGCTGTCACCCAGGCATGAGGACAGGGACAGTGTGTAGTCCAGTGGATTGGCATTTGCTGGCCATCCACAAGAAGATTAAGGTTAGTGAAGCAACACAAGTCAGTGACATCACTTAATTTTGTTTGTGTCCGTGGATCTTGTCCCCCCCCCTTAGCAACATACAGTTGTTCATCATCATCAGGTTGACCTGAGAGGCATGGCTGTGGATATTTCCAGAGGGACACTTCACAGAGCCCTTGTGAGGATGAGTGGCTCCTAGCCATGGGCCAGAGGCCCGGCCAGAATGGAAGGGGTAAAGGAAAAAAACAGTTGAATGATGGTGTTTCCCTTCTCTCTGCTTCCTGGCCCACCATGATGTGAGGGGAGCTGCTCTGTTCTGTCTTCTCCACCACAATGCACAGAAGCCTTGGAAACTGTGAGCCAAAGTAAATGTTCCCATTTCCCATTGTTTTGTCAAGTATTTTTCTCAGTGAGGTGAAGGTAACAAAGATGTGAGATGTTCTCCCTGCTTGTTCTAAACTGGGCTCCCAGGCTCCTTGAAGGCCTCTCTGAGTATCCCTGAACTAGGCTGCCCATGGCAAAGACAAGACGTGGCATCTGAGAAGATCTTGTCTCAAACAATAAAGGGGCCCTTGAGCTCAGGGTCTATTGCAGAAGAGGTGGAGGAAAGATCATAAGAGCCCAAGGAAGGGTATAACTGCTTACAACGCAAGCTTCCAGACACAAAATAGCCTTGATATTCATGACTTCCCAGTGACTGATAATCCCTACACATAATGGGAGGAAAAGACGATGACACTGAGACAAAATAGAGACCAACTGAGAGAGGGAAGAGATAGGGGGGAGGGTAGGGAGGGAATCATAATGGTCTATAATTATGGATGCTACCAATAAAAAGTTTTTAAAAAGATCACATCTGTTGTGGTCAGCTTTCTAGTTGCTTCACAGAAAGAACCCAAACAAAAGCGGCTTGTGGAGGAATGGGTTTATTTGGCTTACAGACTTGAGGGGAGACTCCATCTTGGCAGGGAAAACGATGGCATGAGCAGAGGGGTGGACATCACCTCTGCCACTGCACTGGAAACAGTGGCAGGAAGGTGTGCCAAACACTGGCAAGGGGAAGCTGGCTTATAACCCCCATAAGCCCGCCCCCAACAACACAGCTCCAGCGAGGTTGTAAAACCCAAACTGCCATCAGCTGAGGATCAATTACCCAGAACACATTCATTTGTTTGTGGGGGACACCTGGATCAAACCATGACAACATCCTTAAAAAAATAAGGGGGATA